>JAQZBX010000296.1:0-66590 GCA_029593785.1 Cabassous unicinctus
TGTGCAACAAAGGCGGTATTCACCATCCTCTGGTTTTCCGGAGCTTCTGGGTCAAAAGGAGTATAGATTCTGAAGGCCTCGCAAAGCTGTTCATAGAAATCTCCCGGAGACTCGTCAGACTTTTGAATAACTAAAGTCGTTTTTGTCATGTTTGTGGGTCGTTTTGCCCCCTCTCGGACCCCTCGGAGGAGCGCTTCCCGGTATTGCTGGAGTGCAGCCAGTCCCTGTTCAGTGTTGAAGTCCCAGTTCGGTTGAGTTTCTGGTGCCGCTTCTCATGCCCAATCTTCCGGGTTAAGATGCCAGTAGGGGCCTGCTCTTGCAGCCACTTTCGGGCTTTCGTCAGAATTTGTCGTCTCTCCTCCATATTAAATAAAGTCAGAAGGAGTTGGTGGCAATCATCCCAAGTAGGACGATGGGTTTGGAAAATGGATTCCATGAGATCAATAAGGGCCTGGGGTTTTTCCGAGTAGGAGGGGGTGTGGTGCTTCCAGTTTAAGAGGTCTGTAGTTGTGAAGGGCTGGTAGTATAATACAGGCTTCCTGGGTTGGATGGTCCCATTTTTGCCGATCTGGGCCGGACCCTGTGTTTCCCTGTGTCAGAAGGGACATCTGTAACGTGGATTGGGCCGACCAGAGTCTGCTTGCTAGTGGGGTTGCAGGGCTTTCCTCAGAAGGAGTCAATGTTCCTGGAGGGGCTGAAGGTGGAGGTGTTGCTGGGAGATCTGCCTGCATTCCCGGGCTAGGAGGAGAGACTGAAGGTGGCGGTGTTTCTGGGAGATCTGCCTGCGCTCCCGGGCCAGGAGGAGAGGCTAGAGTGACCGGAGCTTATGATGGTGGGGGTGGTGGCGGGTCCTCCTCCAAGGACCCTTGATGAATGACTGGCTTCCGGAGCCCTGTTCTCTGTGCAACCAAGACCCTGCTCTGTCCCTTTTTTCCAACGCACAGTCAAACCCTAGGGGGCAGAGTCTGGGCTATCTCCAACCAAGAGTCAATGTAGGGAAACTGATTGGGGTGGCCAGGAGTTCCTGTGACCACCAGCCACACTGCACGGACCCTGGCTATATCCAGGGTCCCTTCCGAGGGCCAATCAACATTAAAAGTGGGCCACTCTACTTCACATAAGGCTTGGAGGGTGCTGGGGTTCATCCGGATGCCATAATCTCTGGAAAAACCCTTCTTGAAATTCTTGAGCATGCAGTTTAAGACAGTAGGTTTTGACTGTGATGAGACCATACCCTGCGTTGGTGGCACAAGACAGACAAAGGGCCTCATCAAGGCCACTCAGATGCCCGCCCATTTGCATCTCTCGTGAGAACTTAGGCTCGTCTTAGCTAAGGCACCCAGGCAAATTTTGGGTTGGCCATTATGCTATATGATGTAGCTGTGGAAAACAGGTTAGGGCCCACACTGGCTCCGTAGCGTATGCTGAGGAGTCACAGACTGGTACGACAGACGCAAGCCTCTGCCGTCCTCATTCATTCACACAGTCACTCAGAGGTTATGCAGTCCCTCCCACAGGGATTGCCCTATTCTGGAATCTCGGTACTCGAGATTTCAGGAGGTGATCAGTCTCCTCTTCTGTCCGGAGACAGGCCTGACTAAGGGCTTGGCACCCAAGGCCTTTCCTTTGCGGAGTCTTCTGGCACTGTTCAGTCCACCTCCCCACTGAGTCAGGCCGGGGTATAGGGATGCAGCCTGCGGGGACCGCCTCAGAAGGAGGTCCCGTCAAGAGGACAGGTGGCGCCCACCTTGTTCACTCGGAGATCGCCGTTGGCCGTGCCCGTCAGCCCCAAGCTGGAGGCACAATGGGCCTGCTCAGTTGGGTTTCCTGGTCAGGGAACCAAATGTTGTGGCCAGCCGGAAATAACTGAAACGGCACTCTTGGGAGCACGGATGAACAAAGTTTTATTACACGCGGGCCCAGAGGAGAGTTCACTCTCCAAATTCTGAGTGCCGTTTTCCAATTTTCATAAGTTCATATAGGTACACTAAGCAGGCAAATTCCTGAGCAAGCCGGCAGGCAGGGTTGCAAAGGCAGAGAAGCAAAGTTAGCTTATCTTTCTAAAAACAGAAGGCCATTAGGGAGGAAAAGAGTCATTATCTGTTTAGAGTTGTAACCCGGCGCTTCCCTCATCAGGCCAAAGTGAAACCCACCACTCCAAACATCTTTACAACTGCCACAAGTCCATCTCCTCACTCGTGTTCTGGGCTCCCATTGTCCCATGGTGTCTTTCTAAAAGTCCAATCTGATCTTAATGTCACTCTGGTTTAAAACATTCAGTGGTTTCCTAGAGCCTTCAGAATGGAACCCTCTTGTGTTCCAACCACACAAGACTACTTGCAGGTACCCTGAATAGACCCCCTTTGCCACCAGGCTTCTGCATGGGCTAATCCCACAGGCCTGGAGTTGCTCCCATTTTCTTTCCCCACCTCTCCCCATGCTCAGCCAATACGCACTCAGCCCGAGCAGGTTTGTCCTTAGAGGTTGAGATGTGGACAGAATGGGTCCATAGCAGACCATGCCCAGGGTGAATGCGACCCGTGAAGTCCAGGATCTCAGCCCAAGAAACACGGGTTCTGGGAAGTCCTCCCAGGCTTTGACTGGTTTAGGCGTGGCCGCCGCGTGCTTCTGCTGAGTCCTGGGCACTTTCCTACCAGCCCTGTTCCCACTGTTCTGAAAGCAGCCATCCCCTCCACTGGACTGTGGCTTCTAGAGGGCAAGAATACAGATTTATTTATCACTGTATGCAGGTCGCTGGGATAGAGCTGGTGTTCCTTATGGTTGGATGCCTGGAAGGGGGAGAAATGGCCGCTTCAACTGCCTCCATCTCCACCAGTAGCAGTGGCCGCTACATTTCCTATGGGGAGAGATACTAGGAAACTGGAGGTGATCACAGTGCTGCAGTTTCTTAGACTGTAACAGTGGGAGGGTGAGTCAGGATATGGCCCCTTCCTCTGCCTCAAACCAGCCTAAGACGCAGTTCTCTGAAGCCACAACTCTGGAGGCCGTGGCAGTCCTTAAATCATTACAATGCATTTTTTTCATTGCAGATATATCGTTGACTTTAGAAAGTTAGGACAATAGAGAAAAGCAGGAAGGACTACTCAGATCCCAGCCACTTTTAAATTTTTTGGTGTATTACCTCCAGATTTAGAATGGGCAGTTCTATTTTTGTTTGCTTAGGTTTGCTAGTTTAAGGAGGATTGCCAAACTGAGATAATGTATTTGGAATTTTGCATTTGGCTTTTTTGATGTGATGTTCTAACATAAATATTTTCCTACATTAATATCAACTGTAACATTTGGTGGCTGATATTTAACTTTTCGTATTTCAAGGCTACGCTACTTTTTTTTTTTTTTAACTTCTTGGTCTCTTCTAAAAGGAAAAAAGCCTACTGCAAATAAAAAGTACAGAGTGATATTTATCTCCCAATATTTCCTGTTCAACCCGAAATTCAAGAATCAGAAATCTTAACCTCTCTGATCCTCTAGTTCCTCATTTTTTATACCTATCTCTTGGGGTGGTTTTGTGGATTAAATGAGATAATCTGCCATAAATATCAGCATATCCCTGGAGATGATCCAGCACTCACACCTTGTAAATTCCCTTCTCTTCTCTAAATCTTGTAAATTTCCTTCCCTTCTCCAAACCTGGGCATTTAAGAGTGACAAGCCTGAGGAGCAGATCACAGAGGCCAGGTCAGTTCCCAGGAAGGCATAGATCAGAAAATGTACAAGGAACCTTAAGAGCTCCTGCGCCTGCATTCTCACTTGTCAGAGAAAACACCTTGCTAGAAGCCCCAAGGCTGAGCAGAGCCAGCCACTTCTCTAAATTCCAAACTGGGTTTCTCCTCTTAACTGGTATTTAAATTTAAAATAAAACCTCTGAGTTAATCTGTCATTCAAACATTCATAGTTGAGAGTTGTGTAAGGAAGTTCTTAATAAGCTATTGTATTTTCCTGGAACAACAAAGTATTTTATGCTTACAGGAAGCTTTTATTGGGGTTGGCAGAAAGTGGGGAACAATTAGGGGTGGATTATAATATAATTCCAGAATAAATCCCTTCCTCTGTCCTCTTCTCTGCCCTGTCTTCCTTTCAGGGGCTCTGATAGTTGGACCACTGGTGCAACTCTGGTCAGTTTTGTGCCAGCCAGAGGAGAGACAAGGTCAGGGCAATGCCAGGTTGAGAAGTGCAAAGGGCAACTCTTGACCAAGTCATTCTGGCCTATTCCAGGCCCCATGCCAGGTATTCATGAGGTAGACAAAGTGGGTAAATAGCAGTGTATTCTAACCAATCGGCGTGGCCCCCTAGGGTTTGGCCTGGAATCCAGGAATCACACTAGAAAGGCAGCTATTGTTCTAGCATTATACCTCCTAGGCAGGCCTGGGCCTCCTTAAAAGACAAATGGCATGTTCCTGGTAGCCTGTGGGTAATCTCTACTCTCACAGGGAGGTCGAGATGGATACTTCCCCAGGTACCTGACATTCACGGGAAGAAGGCCACCCTGGCAGCCAGAACACTGGACTGGAGTCAGAGCTTCTCTCAGGGCCTCTGTTCCCGCATCTCTAAAAAGAAGACCCTCTTTATACTCTTTTTATCTTAGCTTGTGTAGTTGTAAGGACCAAATTGAGCAATTATCTTAAGAAGAGGGGGTTTAATATAATGCTACTGGCTTCCACACTGCATCTTTTCGGCTCCCAAATAACTCCTGCTGGCATATGACTTTAGGTTGCCATGGCTCTGATTCAAGCTCATCACATCATTTTACTTTGAACTCTGCTGCAGACTGGTTCATTCTGTGTCTTAGTTCATATCCCCAAGACTAAAAGTTTGGTTGACCCAGCTTATCTTTTTATGCCAGACCAGTCTGGGAATTTGGTCACCTTGAGTTCAATACTTACTGATGGTCCAATCAGCCATGGCTAAGAAAGTCAGGGAAATGCTGTGCAAACATGGCCACTAAGGCAGCAAGGCTGTAGGTCAAGCAATTTCTTTTAGAAGGATATGTGAGTGTGGGAAGTTGTTTGGTGGTGACTGCTCTGTTATCAACTAGGTGGCCTTTTAAATGTCCTTTCCTTTCTAAAAACTCATGCTGGGAAGCGGATGTGGCTCAAGCGATTGGGTTCCCATCTACCATATAGGAGGTCCAGGGTTTGATTCCCGGGACCTCCTGGTGAAGGCAAGCTGGCCCACGCAGAGAGTTGGCGCAGCAAGATGATGCAACAGAAGGAGACAGAGGAGAGACAATAAGAGATGCAGCAGACCAAGGAGCTGAGGTGGTGCAAGAGATTGAGCACCTCTTTCCCACTCCAGAAGGTCCCAGGATCGTTTCCCAGTGCTGCCTAAAGAGAAGACAAGCAGACACAGAAGAACACACAGCAAAATGGACAGAGAGAGCAGACAACGACGGGGGGTGGGGAGAGAAATAAATAAAATAAATCTTAAAAAAAAACAAAAAAAACTCATGCTGTCTGGGACTGCATGACATCTGTGGCTGTGTTTCATGCCAAGGAATATTTTTGTCATTGTTTTCCAAAACATGTTTTTAATATAATTTATTAATTTAATTTAATATAAAACATCTTCACTCTTCTTCCTTGCAGTTCCCTGGTAAAGTTTCTTCAAATCAAAGTTATGTTGGTCACTATCTAGACCTGCTCTTGTTCACAGGCAAGCACAAGCCGGGCCCAGCAGCAACAAGGCAAGATGGTTCAGGGTCAGACCGACCTTGAAGGCTGCTTGCCTGATACAGCCAGAGGCAACTCCCATCTTAAGGGGAACTAATGATCTTACCCAAGAAATTGAATAGAGCCAAGATTCATGTCAAGTGAAGAAAAGGAAAAAAACAAAAACAAAACGCCAAGGACCATGGCCTAAGGGCTTGGAAGCTTGATAGACCGGGGTGCCAAGAAAATCAAGAGTGCTGTTTAAAATCAAGACCATGAATGATGAGTGTGTACAGGATTTTCTCTTACTTGTCCAAACAGTTAAGTGTTTACGGGGTAGTTATAATATCTTAGCACAGAGTAGAGAAGCCAGCTGAAGACTCTCTATTCCTAAAACTGCTTTTTTGTGTGTGTGGAATTAATTTTTTCTTAATGAATAAACCATTTTGATATATATTAGATTTCTCTCTATATGATGATAATCCTGAATACTTGTCCAAAAAACTAATTCTTAGTTTAGGAACAGAATCAGAGATGGTAACTTATTGACAGGGTTTGCTGGGCTTTTGCTTTGTTGCTTCTCTAGATAGAACTGCTTTCTTGGGTGTTTTAAATAGCTTGCTTTCATGACTGTAAGTAATACTTATTCATTGTAGAGATTTAGGATGGTACCTTGTTTTAAGGACCATTACTATAAATTTATTACATCAAGGTTTCAGGCTCTGATGCCAGTATTGGTTTATAATTGGTTCCTTTCATCAGTCCATGCTGAAGATCTGTCCCTTTGGTATATTTCTTTCTCTTCCCACCCCTTCAACTCCAGCTTTGCTAAAAACTTAGAATTGTCACTCTTCCAGGAAAGCACTGTTTACTCATCCTAGTTTTTCTATTAAAACAACTTGTCAAATTACAGACATACCTTGGTGATATCATGGGTTCAGTTCTAGATCACCACAATAAAGTGAATATAGCAATAAAGTAAGCCACACAATTTTTTTGGTCTCCCAGAGCATAAAAGTTTTTTTTTAAAACAAATTTTATTGGTACATATTAATAAAGCATACAATTCATCCAAAATGTACTATCTATGGTATCTGGTATAATCACATAGTTGTGCATTCATCACTTTAATCATTATTAGAGCATTTTCACTATTTCAATAATAATAATAAACAAAAACCAGACAAAGAAACAAACAAGAAAATTCCTCATCTCTCAATCTCTTTTTCCCCTGCTATAACATATCTGCTATTTCTGGCTATTCTTGTACAATTATTTATTTATTTATTAAGCAGTTTTATTGAGATATATTCATATGCCATACAATCTATCCAAAATGTATAATCAAAGGCTTTTAGTATAATCACAATGTTGGGCATTCATCATCACAAAAAATTTTAGATCCATTTCATTACTCCAAAGAGAAAAACTCCACACCCCTTAGCATTCCTTTCCCAGCCCTACATGACCACTAATCTAATTTCATCTTCATAAATTGATTTATATTTACATTTTATATAAATGGAATCATACAATATGTTACACAATATATTTAGTTAATAGTAGCGCAATCATACAGTATTTGTCCTTTTGTATCTGGCTTGCGTCACTCAACACAAGTTCCTCCAGGTTCATCCATGGTGTTGTCATATGCTTTATGACTTCATTTCTTCTTACAGCTGCATAATATGCCATTGTTAAAGTTTTGTTTACCCTATAATGTAGTTTATTAGGTGTGCAATAGCATTATGACTGAAAAAAACAAGGTACATACCTTAAAGTAAGAAATACTTTATTGCTAAAAAATGCTAAGTGTCATCTGAGTCTTGCGCAAGTTGTAATCTCTTTGTTTGTGGAGGTTTGTCTCGATGTTGATGGCTGCTGACTGATCAGGGTGGTGGTTGATGAAGGTTGGGGTGGTTGTGGCAATTTCTTAAAATAAGACAATGACGTTTGCTGTATCGATTGACTCTTCCTTTCATGAAAGATTTCTCTGTTGTGTGAAACGTTGATAGCATTTTACCCACAGGAGAACTTCTTTTAAAATTGTAGTAAATCCTCTCAAAACCTGCTACTGCTTTATCAACTAAGATGATGTAATATTCTAAATCCTTTGATATCATTTCAAAAACGTTCATAGCATCTTCACCAGGAGTAGATTCCATCTCAAGAAACTACTTTCTTTGCTCATCCATAAGAAGCGACTCTTCATCAGTTAAAGCTTTATCATGAGATTGCAGCAATTCAGTCATATCTTCAGGCCCCACTTCTAATTCTAGTTCTCTTGCTATTTTTACCACATTTGCAGTTACTTCCTCCACTGAAGTCTTGAACCCCTCCAAATCATCTATGAGGGTTGGAATCAACTTCTTCCAAACTCCTGTTAATGTTGATATTTTGACCTCCTCCCGCGGATCACAATTATTCATAATGACATCTAGAATGGTGAATCCTTTCCAGAAGGTTTCCAATAGACTTTGCCCAGATCTATCAGAGGAATCACTATCTTTATGGCAGCTATAGCCTTATGACATGTATTTTTTAAATAGTAAGACTTGAAGGTTGATATTATTCCTTGATCCATGGGCTGAAGAATGGATGTTGTGTTAGCAGGCATGAAAACAACATCAATCTCATTGTGTATCTCCATCAGAGCTCTTGGGAGATGCATTGTCAAGTGCATTGTCAATGAGCAGTAATATTTTGAAAGGAATCTTTTTTTCTGAGCAATAAGTCTCAACAGGGGGCTTAAAATATTCAATAAACCGTGTTGTAAATAGATGTCACCCAGGCTTTGTTGTTCTGTTTATGGAGCACAGGCAGAATAGATTTAGCATAATTCTTAAGTGCTCTAAGATTTTAAGAATGGTAAATGAGCATTGGCTTCAACTCAAAGTCACCAGCTGCATTAGTCCCTAACAGGAGAGTCAGCCTAGTCTTTGAAGCCTTGAAACCAGACATTGACCTCTCCTTTCTAGCTATGAAAGTCCTAGGTGGCTTCTTCTTCCAATAGAAGGCTATTTTATCTACATTGAAAATCTGTTGTTTAGCATAGCCACCTTCATCAGTGATCTTAGCTGGATCTTCTGGATAACTTGCAGCTTCTACATCAGCACTTGTTGCTTCAACTTGCTTGTTTATGTTATGGAAATGACCTGTTTTCTTACACCTCATAAACCAACCTCTGCTAGCTTCAAACATTTCTTCTGCAGCTTCCTCACCTCTCTCAGCCTTCATGGAATTGAAGAGAATTTAGGCCTTGCTCTGGATTAGGCTTTGGCCTCATTCCCATCTCCATCTGCTTTCTGTCTCTATTATTTTGCCTTTTCTAGAAATTTCAAGTAAATGGGATCATTTACAATATGTAGTCATTTGTGTGTGGCTTCCTTTACTTAGCATATTTTTGAAGTTCATTCTTGTTGCTGCAAATATCAGTAGTTTGTTTCTTTTTATCACTGGGTTATTCCATGCATGGATATACCATTGTTTGTTTATACAATCACCAGATACTGGGACATTTGATTGCTTCCAGTTTTTGGCTATTATGAATAATGCTTTTTTGAACATTCATATACAAATCTTTGCATGGACATAAGTTTTCATTTCCTTTGGGCAGATAGCTAGGAGTGAAATTGAACGATCATATGGTAAGTCTATAGTTCACCTTTTAAGATTGCCAGATTGTTTTCCAAAGTAGATTATACCATTTTACATTCTTACAGTAATGAATGAAGTTTCCAATTTCTTTACATCCTCACCAACACTTGGTATTGAAAGTCTTTTTGATTATAGCAAATCTAATGGTTGTGTAGTGGTTTCTCATTGTGATTTTAATTTGAATTTCCTAGTAACTAGTAATGTTGAGCATTTTCCATTTGCTTATTATCCATATGTATATTTTCTTTGGTTAAATGTCTTTTCAGCATTTTGCTCATTTTATAAATGATTGTCTTATTATTGCGCTCTAAGAATTCTTTTATATTGGAAACAACTCCTTTATCAAATACATGATTTGCTAATAAATCTGTGGCTTATTGCTTCATTCTCTTAATGGTGTCTTTTGAGGAGGAAAATGTTTTAATTTTGATGAAATATAATTTATTAATTTTTTTCTTTTACAGATTACATTTTCAGTATGATACTAGATTTACTAGATAAGAAATCTTTGCCCAACTCAAGGTCATGAAAGGCTTTTTTGAAATTTTAGCTGCTAAAAGTTTTATAGTTTTTAATTTTACATTTAAGTCTATGATCCACAGTGAGTTAATTTTTGTGTATGGTGAGAGGTAAGAGTTTTATCTCTTTGTGTGTGTGTGTGTGTGTGTGTGTGTGTGTGTGTAGATATCCAATTGCTTTAGCACAAAGGGTTAGAAAGATTATCCTTTCAAAACTGAATTTCCTTGGCATCTTTTTAAGTTTCAATTTACCATTAATGTGTGAGTTTATTTCCAAACTCTGTTCTGTGCTGTTAATCTATTTATCCTTATGGCCATACCATATTGTCTTGATTACTGTAGCTTTACAGAAAGTTTTGAAATTAGGTAGTTTATATCCTTCAACTTTGTTCTTAAAAGTATTTTGACTATTCTAGAGCCTTTATATTTTCATATACATTTTAGGATCAGCTTATCAATTTCTAAAAACAAAAACGGCTGTTGGGATTTTGATTCAGATTGTGTTGAATCTATAGATCAATTTGGTATGAATTGCCATCGTAATAATATGGGGTCTTCTATTCTGTGGACATGATTTATCTTTCTATTTATATAGGTTTTAATTTTTTTCAGCAATGCTATATAGTCTTCATTGTACAGACCCTGCATTTCTTTGGTTATATTTATTCCTAGGTATTATTATTACTTTTGATGCTATTGTCCATCTTCTGGTTGTTTCTAGTATATAGAATATACAACTGATTTAGTAATTCATCTTGTGTACTCTGACATTGTTAAACTAAGTAGTTCTAAGAGCTTTTTGTAGATTCCTTAGGATTTTCTACATACAAGATTATATATTTGTTACACACAATTCATCTTCTCCTTTCCAATCTGTATGCTTTTATATTCCAATCTATATACCTTTATGATCTATTTCTTGCCTTATAGCCCTGGCTAGAACCAATAGTATAATGTTGAATAGAAGTGGGTAGAATGGATATCTTTACCTTGTTCCTGATATTAGAGGAAAAGCATTCAATCTTTTATATTAAGTATGACGTAGGTTTTTCATAGATATCCTTTATCAGGTTAAAGTTTCCTTCTATTCCTAGTGTGTTAAAAGTTGCTTTTTTTAAATTTTTTATCATGATTAGTGTTGGATTTTGTCAAATGCTTTATCTGTGTCTATTGGGAGAATTATATTTATTCTCTCCTTTATTCTGTTAATATAGTATATTACATTAATTGAATTTTGAATGTTAATTAAATCTTGCATTCAGGGATTGTTTTGATGTATAATTCTCTTTATATTTTGCTAGATTCATTTTGTTAATATTTTGTTAAGGATTTTTGCTTCTATGTCATGGGCCTAGTTTTCTTTTCTTGTGATCCATTTATCTGGCTTTGGCATCAGGGTAATACTGACCTCATTAAATGAATTTGGAAGTGTTCTTTCCTCCTCTATTTTCTAAAAGAGTTTGTATCGTATTGGTATTATTTAGTCCTTAAATATTTT
This sequence comes from Cabassous unicinctus, assembly GCA_029593785.1. Classification (NCBI taxonomy): domain Eukaryota; kingdom Metazoa; phylum Chordata; class Mammalia; order Cingulata; family Chlamyphoridae; genus Cabassous; species Cabassous unicinctus. The sequence goes on from JAQZBX010000296.1 coordinate 11,343, forward strand.
CCTAAATATTTATTTATTCCTTAAATATTCCTTAAATAGAATTCACCAGTAAAGCCACTTGGAATTAGACTTTTCTTTGTAGAAAGCTTTTCAGTTGCTAATTTAATTGATATAAGTCTATCCAGATTTTCTGGTACTTCATGAATCCAACTGGGTAATTTGTGTCTTTCTAGGAATTTGTCCACTTCATCTAACAGATGAGATTTTGAATTGCTGTGTATAATAATTTGGCAGATTCTTTCAAAGAAGGGTAGATTTGAAATTCTGGAGATGATTTTTTCTAACTTGTAAAGTTAGGAGTTCAGAGGAGAGATCACTTCCACTTGGAGGACTTGGAAAGCTTCAAAGAAAAAGTGACATTTGAGATGAGGCGTTAAATAAAAATTGACTAAATAAATTGGATAAGATTGGACAAGTGAGGTTAAGGAGAGAAGAGCCAAGGAAATGATGGACATAGGAAAGCATCAGGAATATTCAGGGAATGACCTAATAAGAAGTCTGGTTTGCTGGTGTGTTGAGTTGTGGGGAGTTGAAGCTATCTTCTGGAGATAATTTTGTGGTGATGGTGGAGTCTGACAGCAGGCTGGGCATGGTGAATGGTTCTCCTATTGGTGGAAGGTAAAGGTGCTACTTCCATACTGGGAGAGACTAAGGAGAGAGACGGTTATTAGGGGGACACTTCCTGTGGCAGAATGTAAGCAGCAATAGCCCAAGTACAGTAAGTTTTTCTTTTTTTTTACTGTTGTCCTCAAGTCTTCAGTAAAGTCTTTTAAGCTCTCAGCCTATTTTTGGCTCTATTTTGGGGTGTTAGCCAAGGGGACACATGTGGAGGAAAGTGGTAGAAGGAGGGAAGGAAGGAAGGAAGGAAGGGAGGGAGGGAGAGAGGGAGGGAAGGAGAGAGGGAGGAAGGAGGGACAACAGTCACAACTTACAGAAGCCAACCACAAGATGTCGAGATATAACTTCTGAGCCCTGGTGCAGCAGCATCTCAGAGGATGGCAGATGACACAGGTGACAAGCAACTGCAAGGAAGAATCTGTGGACTAGGTAAACATTCCTCAATGATTTTCAGGGATCACTTTTGGGAGGTAAACCCAGTAGAAAAATAGATTTTTTGGGATCTTGGGGATGAAGATTCTGTATTATTGAATTATGGACACTTAAAAAAAGTGACGTTCTTCGGTAGTCACAGGCTTGTCAAGACCATTTTCCCAGTAATCATTATCTGTATTTCCTGGGGCATTAGTAGAGTCAGGGCATTAGATTTTTCTTTAAGATTAAAAGCAATCAGATAAAGTCATATCACATAAAAGTGTTCTCTTTTTTTTTTAAAGAGAATATTTGCATTTTTAAAAGGACACATTAGTTATCCCAGAGACATTGCTTGTTACAAAGGAAATAATTGCATATAGCAATGCCAGGTAGATAGAGAAGATGTTCTATTCTTTGGGGTGAAACCACACAAATAGTGGATGCTACAACCTGCCTATTTATAAATAAATCTCATCCTGAACCAAGAAAGACAGCAGTCAGGCAAGCTGAAAGGAGAATATAAAAGGAGCATTTAAGCCCCATTAACTGACATCTACTCATGTCCAATTATTTTACTATTAAATGCCTTGTGCATCCAACCAAAGAGAAAGCTCTAAAGTAGATAGATTAGGAGACTAACTCACAGACCTTGGCATAAAGAGGGAGTATTTAAAGTGGGGTTTCCTTACTTCTCACCATCCTCTTTGGAATCTTATTTGTACTAATATTGACATATAAAACAATCTTCCATGAAATCATGCCAGCAGATGATATTTCTCAAGAAACTTGCCTTGATGTCAAAATGTGAGAGGCACCCTATACATCGAGATGATGTAAGCACTGAGAAAATAGAGCACAGGAACAGAACTGGGTTGGGACATATTTTGGTGTATTAATTGTATATTTCTTATTCTTTCCTTGTTTTTCTCTTCTGCCTTTTCCTCCACCCCATCCCTGCAGGTAACAGTTTCAGTATTCCATTGTCTAAGAAGAGGTATGAGGAAACTTGATAACTTCCTGAATTTTGTTTTCTTAGGAGCTTAAGCCAATTGAATAGGTTAGGACTGGAAGGAAAGTGGCAGGGTCATTGTGGGGAGAATGAATGAGAAGCGATAACCTTTAGCTTGAGGAGAAAGGAGGTCTGTGGGTCTTGACCTTGCTTCAGGGCAGTGTCCTTAGGAGGTGATGAGGCCACAGGGAAGTATGGCTGTGTGGCAGTTCTGGGCAGAAGCCATAATCCCTAGGATTCCAAGCCATGCCACCAAAAAGATTCCTGTTGCATTAGAGTGGATTTGAAGTAAAGAGATAGTCCAGGCCTGAAGCAGCCTCACCCACAAAGACAATGGCCAGCATTTCTTTTTGGACAGAAAACTGATGAACCAAAATTTATACAGCCCCTCTGTGCTACCGCACTGGAAACTTGACATCATCCAGGTACACCATAATAGTTGAGGTAGAATTTACTACCAGGCCAGCTTCATGGGAACTCAGAAATAAAAATTATTTTAAAAACAGAGGTGAATACTTGACTTGATGAACTGAGGTATATTCTCCTTCTCTAAACACAAATTGAAAGCTTGAGGCTTTGGGAATACAGTAGGTTTCTCACTGGAAATTTTTTTGATAGAGGCAAGAAAAGGAGGAGGCTTACAATAAGAGAATTACTTTTAAAGCTACTGGACAGTCCACTAAAAGAGCAGCTTTATTTTTTAATTTTGCTACCTCTGGGGTTTGTAGGGGTCCAGCTGCTGTGCCTGGAAGGGTGCCTGGAAGGGAACCTTCTTTTCAGAACATGTCTCCACCACCTCCTATCCTGTCCCTCAAAATTCCTAATAGACAGTTAATACAATTTATTCTTGCTTTTAAGCTTGCAAGACCTAAGTTTCAAAATAGAAATCATTGAAAAGATCTTACCATAGCAGGTAGGGCTTTCCAACCTCCCATCTCACCCAGCAAATGGAATGGGAGAAGGAACGTCCACAGGCAGGAAGCCTCATCAAGCAGCAAGAGTGAGGTGGACCCACTATCCCCAAGGCTAATGGGAGGATGTGGGGATGAGGAAGAAGCCAGGCCGTGGCCAGACTTACAGAGCAGTGACTCTAAGAGAAGCCCCTGATAGTGGCCTCTTGAGAAGTAACAAGTGACCAGTCCACTGCCGAGCTGGCTCTAGCCATCTTCCCCATCTGAAGAAACCATGTGCAGTTAGTGTTACAGAGAGCTTGGCAACAACCGAAAGAAGGGGAACATTCTCATCCCAGATGGATGCATTCCCCCCTGTCTCCTTACAGAAAGTGTGGTCACAGAGCTGGGGGGGCTTGTGAGAGAGCAGATCACCCCCCTTTTCCATCCCAAGTCCTAGGGCATTCTAGCCTTTGCTGGAAAGGGGAGGAGGATGGGATATGATATTGAAGTTTTATAAATTAAGGTTTTCACTGAATATGAGATTGAAATTTTAAAATGAACATGACTGAAATGTAAGAACTAGAATGAGGATTGCTAATGATAAAAAATTTGTAGAGTTAGATTGAGATATCATGTTATCCTGACTATTAACAGCTATGGATGGGTGATGGTTCAAGAGACACAGTTAGCAGCAGCTTTTGAAAAAATAGAAACCATGTTTTGTTTGTACGCCAAAGAGTTGCTATTGCTCAATCACAATGATTATATTTATAAACAATTTAGTTTCTTTCCTGTCCTTTTTCTATTGGATTGTTTTCTTTTTCTTATTTGTTAGTTAAGAATACTTTATATACTAATTAGCACTTCGTCATATGCTGGAAAATATTTTTTCCCAGTTTCTTGTTTGTGATATATTGTTAAATGAATTTTCTTCCTACAGTATTTTTTTAATATAATTAATTTGTCATTATTTCCTTTGTGGGTTCTAGGTTTTGTGTCTTGCTAAAAATAGATTTGTTGCCCTAAAATAATAATTAAAAACATTATTTCCTTTAGTACTTTTATGTTTATAAATGCCATCTTGAGCAACCTGAACTAACCTTTAAGAGATACCATTTGCTGCTGAGTTAACAATAATTAATCTTTTATATTTTTTGGTCAGCAATTTTCTCTTATACCTAGGTTTGTTTGTTTTTTCACGGTCACTGATGTCCTGACTTGCTATGGATTACTGACATTTCTAGGTTTACTTGAACTACTGCCATCTAGCTAATTGCTCTTACTTTCTACCCCCCACTCCTTTATTTCCTTAGATCCTTAAAAAACATTTCATCTTTTGCAGAACATAGTGCTTTAGAACAGATTCATGAGTTCTTTTCCCATTCCCTTAATATAAAAACTTTTATTCAATCATTTGTTATTTTCATCTGACATTTCACTAAGTACAGGATTCATAATGTCAACATTATTAAAGCAGTCATTTAAGTGGGTCACACCAGTTTATCCTTACTGTGCCAAATACCGACTCAAAAGATAAGTTGCATAACAGATGCCTCCAGGTGTATACAACCACCTTAGTTTCTTGAAGTGAATCAGTCCTGTTTAACAGGTCAAATTGCTAGTCTATGTAAATAACCCAGAAAAGATTCAAGTGTGCAGCTGTACATATCAAATGCCAAGTTCATATCAAATGCCAAGTTCATTTCGATAGGAACCTCTATAGCTAGCCATGCATTTGTGCAGTATTCTGCTTTCATCACAAAAGTCCCTCCTGAACAAAGGTATAGCTTAGAATTTCAAATAAACTTGATGAGATAAAATTTAACAGGTGGCTTTTCTGCAGCAGAAATTAATTACAACAATTTTTACTCAGACAATTTTAAAGACAAGCAAAGCTGAAAGTAAATATGCAAGCATAGAGTAAACTAAAGTCTACACTTAGAAATTCAGATACAGAGCACAGCAGAGCTTATGACTGTAGAAGATAAGTTAGAAATATAAACTAACAATGAAGCAATAATCTCTTCAAATAGCAGGAAACAAGGTCTCCAAAACCATTATTTAGTGTTCCTAAATAATTCCAAACCTATTATTTGGGATTTTTTTTTTTTTATCCTTTTTGCTAATGATGGCATTTGAGAATATGTACTAACAAATTTAACTTAAGTCATACTCTATGAAACAAATGACCATTTAATGCCTGATGAATTATACAAACTCCTTAATGACTTTTCAGTGTTGAATACAACAGAAAGATTCAAAACCTTTGCAGATTTCCTTATAATTCCTGCTCATATTTACGAAGGCTTTTCACAATTAAGTTATATTATCTATTTGTTGATCCAAATTACTTATGTAAAACCCTTAGTGGTTTACAAGTAAACATTTAAGTTTCAGGTGTTGGAGTGATCTGTTTCAAGTTCTCAGGGATGCTGTTTTGACTTATTTACCGTAAGATCATCCCCTATCACTCCCTCCATCACCAAAAAACAAGTTTCCAAATGAAAACTCCTGAGATTTTTCAGGCTCAATTTTAACCTTTAGTTAAGAAAAAATGCCAAGTATATATGCCAGTTGTTAATTTTTTATGAAACAAAAAGAAAAATTCCAGCTAAGCCATACTCTCTGAGAATGAATGAGACATGATGAGACGTGTTGAGACATGACACACTGATCAACCATAATCAGAAACTTCAATTCGCTGTCTGAAATTGACTTGAAAAACTGGTACAAAATCTACAGGTGCTTTAAAGAACTGTAACATAACTTACATTTTTAAAGCCCTTTTAAATCTTTTGAAAACATTTGTACCTATTTTATATTGACAACTAATTTATGGAGCCCATTTAATTAAATTCAAAACAATCCTCACATATTCTGTGGTTGCTTTTACCATGTTTTTAAAAGGGGGTACAGCAAATAATTTAAACCAGTCTTGAGATAAAAAGGTGTGAAGGAGTTTTTTGATATCTTAGATGCGTTCATTCTTAAGAAGTTAAAATTACTCGTTAAATATTTGTTCATCCTTAATATGAAACTCTTCCAACAAAGCTGATGAATAAAGAAATGTTCCTTAGGCACTGTGAGTTGTATTAACAATGGAGTATGAAACCAGGTTGAAGAATATCGTTTGACTGAAGGGTATTAAGGTAGGTTCGTAAAAGGAAAGGGAAGACTCCCGTCACAGCTGAAGCCTGGCAGACAAGATGGCTGTGAGACCCTGCGAGAAACCTAAGGGATCCCATGAGATCCCAGCCACGAGAATCTCACTTGGAATGAGAATCCCATTCGGGGCCAAGGGAAAGCCTGGGATACGCTCAAAAGGACTCACTAGTCGCCCCCTAAGAAATGACAGATGCAGAAACCAATCAGAAGAGCAAACAGCTGGGGCCCCGCCCCAACATTATGAAGGGGAAGGAGGAAAGACTTTAAAAAGCCCCACACCCGTGTCTCCTCTGCAATTCTCTTGTGGTCAATGCCTTGGACGGTGAACTTTTCTTGTTTTCTTATTAATAAATTCTTTACTCACTTGCCTACACTATGGCATGTCCTTAAATTCTTTTATGCTACATAAACCAAGAACCTAGAAGCCCAGAAACCCAGAGGCATCCAGTAACAGTATAATTTGATTATAACTACAACAGTTAATAAGCACTATCCTATCTGCTGACAGCAAGAAATGCCTTTACTCCAACTGCTCCTGAGATTCTTGTCTAAAGAGGGAAAATTAATTTCAGACAACCTTTAAAAGAATCCATAGCTATTCTAAGAATTGTACATATTTAGGATATTAGAAAAGATGTTTTCTTTTGTAAGGCATTGATGAGTACATGAATAGAATACATATCTAACAAAAGATTAACACTCTGTATCATAAAACCATTTATCTTTTAAACCTTTCTAGTTCTTGCTACTTTTGCCAGGTTAAATTAAAAAAAAAAAAAAAAGACTGCCTCTTGGCCTAATCAACTATAGTTTTAAAAAACTAAGACATCTGAAACTATTAGGCACATCAAAGGTCCAGTTTATGTTCTTCAGTAGTTCAAGGTTCCCTTTTTTAAGGGACACATGAGTTACGTGGCACATCATAATTATGGAGCTATGAAGATCATTCACTAAATTTAATGTTCACATTTTTAGTCAAACTGAAACAGACAGAGTAAATATTCAAACATACCATATCTTCAGTTACAACTGAATAAGTGTAAAATTTTACCAGACGAGAAGCTGGAATTTAAGTATGAGAAACCTTCATATACTGAGCTAGTATTGGTCTCTTCTGTTTAGACGAAAGCCAGTCATCAATACTTTCAACACAGCAGATTAGAAGGTAAACGTCCAAAACAGGTGACTTGGTTGTAGTTCATAATTTAGCAATTCAATGCCAATGGCACCATAATGCTGTGGAGATCAAGTGTATCTCCATCTTTTAGTCAAATTTCTGTTTTTTCTTTCCTATTGAGGGCACTTTGTTTACAACAGCAGACCCAACAGCTGTAACTCCTCCAGCCACAGCAGACTCTCCCCCTTCCACCAGCCCCATTCCCATGGAAGGCACAGGTTGTTACAGCTGTTTTGGTCACTGCCAGACTCTTTCCACCAATCCAAGCCACACCACCAATGATGGCACCAATCGCTCCCTTTGTTAACACTGAAGATCCCCCCAGTCACATGGGACAGCATGCCTGGTTGCTGCTGTGGGTGGTTGTTCATTGAACCTTCTGGTGGTTCATCACTAAGGTATGTTGGGATTTCTTGTTGGTTTTTACCTGTCTGATTCATGATCTCCACCTGAGGTTTGGACGGGGATTGGGGCCAGGTGGAGGGAGCCTGGGGTGGCGAAGGCAACTGAGACAGCCCGGGGCGGTTGCAGGCTTCGGCAGCCCCTAACTTTTCCCTTTGGCACACAAATACACTGCATTTTATTCTTTACATGTAACCTACTTACAATCACCATGAATCTCTGTTCAAGAAGCTGCTTGGTCAGAAAGTTTGTGGTATTCTTACCCCATCTGCTAGAGATGATTCGATGTTAGGAACCCATTTCCTAAAATTTGAGGCCAACAGCAGCCTCAACAGACCAGAGCATCATCTTTTCTCAAGTTTCTTGGGCTTAGACTTGGGTTCTATTTTCAATGGAGTTTTGAAGACAAAGCAACACTTTTATATTCCTCTTTTCAGAATTTCCATCACCTGCTAGATAGGGATTATATTGTTGAAAGTCATAAGTGCTTCTTAATAGATGGGAGAGATTAGTGCTAACATAAATAAGGCACATGTGTCTTTCATCAGAGGATTCCTATTAGGATATTGCCAGCTTGATCTGACTGTCTCTTGGGATGATTTTGTGGACTAATAATGTTTCTAAATCTCCATGTAAGCCGCCCTAAGAAAGACAAATGTCATTTTATGATTAATATCTCCTAAAGGGTTTATTTTTTCTCAGTTATGACTTCACTTCTCCTTCATTCAACAAATATTCATTGAGCACCTACTATGTAGAACAAAGTATTGAACAAAACTAAATCCCTGCTTTCATGGAGTATGCATTGTCAAGGAGAAAACAGACCAAAACCAAACAACTATATACCATAATGTCAGGTGGTGGGTGTTATCAAAATAAAATAAGGCAGAGTAAGAGGATGGAGAGCAACAGGGACCAGGCCTGAAGGGAAGATCCCCCTGAGGAGATGACATTTGAGCAGAGACCTCAATCAGCTGGGGGATGGGCAGTGTGGAGATCTGAGGACAAAGCATTCCAGGAAGAGGGAACAGCAAGTACAAAGGCTTTGTGGCAGGACTATGCCAGATGTGTTTAAGAATGGCAAGCAGGCCAAGGTGGCTAGAAAAGTATGAACAAGGGAAAGAATGGACATGCCCTTAGAAAGGATAATGTAGATCCTATAAGCCACTGGCCAGTTTTAAGCAGAAGGACATAACCTGATTTACATTTTAAAAGGCTCATTCTGTCCACAGATAACCTCATACTCAGTGGCGAAAGACTGAAAGCTTTCCCTCTAAGATCAGGTACAAGGCAAGGTTGCCCGCTGTCACCACAATTATTCAACATTGTGCTGAACGTTCTAGCCAGAGCTTTTAGGCAAGAAAAATAAATAAGAGGCATCCAAATTGGAAAGGAAGAAGCAAAATCTTCCCTATTTGCAGATAACATGATTCTATCTGTAGAAAATCCTGAAAAAATCCACAACAAAGCTACCAGAGCTGATGAATTCAGCAAAGTGGCAGGGTACAAGATCAACATGCAAAAATTGTACTGTTTCTATACAGTAGTAATGAACAATGTGAGGAGGAAATCAAGAAAAAAAATTCCATTTACAATAGCAACCAAAGGAATCAAATATCTAGGAATAAATTTAACCAAGGATGTAAAGGACTTATACATGGAAAACTACAAAACATTGCTAAAAGAAATCAAATAAGACCTAAATAAATGGAAGGACATTCCATGTTCATAATTCGGAAGATGAAATATTGTTAGGTTGTCAATTCCTCCCAAAGCAATTTACAGATTGAATGCAATCCCAAACAGAATTCTACCAGCCTTTCTTGCAGAAATGGACTGGATCATATAGGTCAACCTCGATTGGATCTGGCTCCCTAGTTCAGGACAGATGCTTTTGGTCAATGGGGCTGACTCTGGAACCCAGTCAGAGGTAGTGTGTGTGTGTGCGTGTGTGCATGTGTGTGTATTGAGGGGATAGGGGCGGGGCAAACAGGAGAAAGGGAAAGCCCAAAAGCAGGAGGGAGGGAGAGTGGTACTTCTCAAAGAGAGTGACTTTCAGAGTGTAATCTGCAAACTGATAGTTACATATGAACCACCAGCACGGAATGTGCTGCTTCCAAGGGTGGTGTCCACCCAGGGTTGAGTGGTTTTCCTGTTGGAAACTCCCCAAAGCAGTTTGAGAGACAAGGAAGGAACAGCCCTGGGCACAACTCCTCTTGTCAATGTCAGTGTTTACATTTGCATAACCCAGAACAGATGACAGCCTTTATCTCGTTTCATCTCTTAATTACCTTGTGGGGCAGGCTGGGTAGGTACAGGGCTATCATCTCATCAAACCATTTCATTCTTATACTTGCTGAGAAGGAGGCCTCCTAGAGAAGTTAGGTGAGGTGAATTCTCAAGGCGTGGTAACAGCTTAAATGCCACTAGCATGGGGGCCTGGTCAAGCAGATCTGTGGTTGAGCTGGCTCTGGGCTCAGCTAGAGTTTCAGGTGGATTCCGCTCACCACTTTCTTCAAATGTTTTGAGGGTAGGAACAGAAATTTCCCTTTAGCAGGTCCTGAAGGAATCTGAGCACAGGCAAGGCTCCAGGGATCTCTTAATGTTAGATAGCCTGGCCACCAGCTCTTTGAACTACTGGGTGTCACCTTTGTTCCCCAGCCCAGCCCTGCCTTCTTGAGCCTTGAAAGAGTCTCTCCCCACTAGCTGACCACCCTGCCTTCAGGAAGCTCCTGCATTGCACTCTGAAGGCCCAGCGTGCCTGGGGGAATTTCTCTCCGCTCTCAAGGTGCAGTGCTGTGCAGATTCCTCCTCCTCAGCTGCTCTGCCTAGGCTGAAAGCAGCAGTGATCCCCTCACTTCTAAGTAGGGCTCACTGCTTTGTGTAGACCATGCAGTTTACTTTGCACCCTCAACTATCTTTGTTTTTAATGAGTCTTCTATAGCATAACTGGCTTCTTGTTCAGGTTGAATTTGGATGTGATGATCTCTTGGGGTTTTTTTTATCTGGTAAAGGGGAACTGCCTGGTTATGCATCAGTCCCAAGAAGGATCATGTGGTCCATGGGACTGGGCAGCTTGGGAATGTGCTCCTTACAGTTGATGGCAGGGAGCTGATGGCAACTTTTCATGTTATCCTGCACAGGGCTGTTTACACATGAAAAAAAGGAGACCCAGGAGGCAAAGTTTTAGCTCAAAGGCATGATTCTATGGTGCTAATGGAAGGATTTCAGGCAATATGGCAAGTAGATGGACTATGTATAAATATGCCAAAGGGCTGCCAATGCAAAGTACCAGAAATCTGCTGGCTTTTAAATAAAGGGTATTTATCTGGGGTAAAAGCTTATAGTCCAAAGGCCATGGAAAGTCCAACTCAAGGTACTGTAAGAGGTACTTTCCCACCAAAGTCAGCTGCCACGTGTTGAAGCAAGATGGCAGGCTATCTCTGCCGGGTTTCAGCCTTCCCCTCTGGGCTTCCTCTTCCTCTTGAGGCTCCAGGGGCCTAGCTCCTTCCTGATCTCAGCTGCAGGCTGGCATAGGGCTTGTCTCTCAGGGCTTCCTGGATCAGTCTCAGCTTTCTTCCCAACATCAGCTGTCAGCTGTCAGACAAATGGCCCATCTCTCCCCAGGCTTTAGCTGTTTGAGCCTTCTGCTCTGATCCTTGATGGCAGGATCAACAGTGATGAAGTTCTTTCCTCTGTTTCTCTTCTTGTGTCTGTTTGTCTGTGTGAGTGTCCGTTTATATCAGACCCACCAAGGGAGCTGACTCAACCTGAGTCATGCCTTACTGACATGGTGGAATCAAAAAAGCCCTAATCTTGACAGGTAATTTAATCAAGTCACCTCAGCTAAATTTAATACAATCAAAGGGCCTCATACCCGGAGGAATAGATTAGTTTACAAACAATCTATCTCTTTTTGGGATTCACAAAATAATTTCAAAATGCCCCAGACTAGATATTTTAGGGTCTGAGATGACTTCCCAACCCTCTCATCTTACAGCAGCTTGGAATCTGCTCTATGTTTAAAACTGGCACCAGCTGTTGCCTCCCTTGGTATTTTCAGCTGGCTCAGAGAATAGGTAAAGGGACTAGAGCCAATGTGAGGGAGAAGGTGGATGGTTCCCATGGGGAGGAGAGCATGGACATGATGGTTCAGAAATATGAACCAATATGGTTCAATAAAATATAGACCTGCTGGTCCTACTACTTCTCCCATTCTATCTCCCACCTTCTAAGAATTCTTTCATCCATTCAACTAATGCATAATTTTTGGAGCAGATGTTTTACACAAGTCACTGTGCTGGGTGCTGGGGATATAGTAAGCAAGACATTCACCCTGAGGAAAGATAATAAAAAGTAAATAGTGTGAGGAAATAAGCAGTTTAACAAATGCAATAAAGAGTTACTGGGGGAAGGATGAATCTACATTAGGCAGTTCAGGATGACTACAACACTTGAGCTCAGACCTGAGAGATGTGAAGAGCTGGAGGGTAGGACCTCCCCAGACTATGGGAGCTGCAAGTACAAATGCTCTGAGATGGGAAACAGCCTTGTTTGTGGAGTAGCAGAGAGCACACCAATGAGGCTGGAGTGCATGGGAGGTGTAGAATAGTTAGGTGAGCCGGCAGGAACCAGGTCATGCTGGGCCCTGTAGTGTGGGTATAATGAGAGGCCAAGGAAGGAGTCATTGCAGGAGAGTGACTACAGGTGATCTACGTTAACAAAAACCACAGTGGGACCATAAGAGAATGTATAGTACGTTGGGAGTGGAAGGGAAAGAGTTAAGAATGATGAAGGAAGCTAAGGAATGCCCCAGGACCATGATAGCTGAGGGGAGAATCAAGTCTTGAGGAAGCATGCAAGGTTTCCACCCCAATCACCCAGACCTCTCCACCCCCACCACCTCCAGTTCCCAAAGATCTCGGTGGTGCTTGATTTCTTTGGTGGCCATTGTGTATTTTCTGCTGGGGGCATGCCAGTACATTCTTGCCATTGTTCAACAATCATCTAGCAGCCCCTGCTGACGTCTGTACGCCCACCTTTTCCCTCCTCCTGTTGCTGCCACCTGCTGGCTGGCTGCTGCAAAGACTATCCGGGGATGGGGAATAAGGACTACTGGTGATTGTACCTCATGAAGAGACATTTCACTTGGCAAGAACGTCCCAGAACTCAGGTCAGATGGCATTTGAGGGTCTTACCACCGCCGCATGGTAAAGATCTTCAGTGTTCTCCTATGGGGCTGTCCTGCCTCTGTTCTTTGAGTGACTCCAACCAAATCACCTACTACTTTCCTGCTAACAACAAACACTCTGGAGTTACCTCAGTCATTACCATATTCCCTTCACTTATTCCCACCCTGCTTTCAATCTGACCTAGTGTGATTGCGACCCATGACTCTGTGGCCCTGACTTTTATCCTTGGTGTTTCCAGCATATGAAACTCAGCTTTTCCTAATGACCTCTGATTTGGTCTGTCTGTTCCTCTCTTTGCCCCTGCAGAATCTACCTCCAGCTCCAGATGTTTCACTGACCCTTGGTTCCCAGTGGGAAGGGCTCAGCAACTGCCTTGGATGCATACTCTGCCCAGTTGAATTACACCACACCCAGGAATCCAGCCTTCAGATCTGAAGTTGCTTTTGCATTTCTCCCAGAAACCTGAGAATATTCTCATGCAAATTGGACTCACAGCTGGCCCCGATACCCTAGAATTCCCAAGGCAAGCATGAAAATTAGGTCTGTGACCTTCATTTCAGATATATATAAAGAATATGTGAGGACCTGTAGCTTGTGAAAGCCTCATTTCTTCATAATCCCTTTTCAGATGCTAACTGCTTTCAGCCTTCAACCTGAACACATAATATTACATAACAATCATAGACAGTGAATAGGTTGATGGTACCACATCTGGACCACAGGCACAATTTCTATACCTTGAATGATGAGGTTCCCACTCTCTCTCTGACCTTCTGGACATCCTAGCCTCAGAAGTGCGAGATTGAAGCAGGCACTGGCGGCTGAGAGATGGCTTCCTCAGTATCTGCCTTCCCCATGGACACCATCATCTGAATGACACCGGTGAGCTTCTACCTTGCTACTGTATTAGTCAGCCAAAGGGGTGCTAATGTGAAATACCAAAAATGGGTTGGTCTTTATAAAGGGTATTTATTTGGGGTAGAAGTCCACAGATACTAGGCCATAAAGCGTTAAATTTCTTCTCTCTCCACAGTCCATTGCCACGTGTTAGAGCAAGACAGCTGCTGGCATTTGCCAGGGTTCAGGCTTCTGGGGTTCCTCTCTTCCCGGGGCTGCATTTCTCTCCGGGCTTAGCTCCTGTTTCCTCCACAAGTTCAGCTGTAGACGATCAGGCGAACGGCTCACTTCTCTTCTACTGGGGCCTTCTTTCCAACATCAAAACTGCTTCTCAAAAGACTGCTTCAACTCTGTTCTTTGCCTTGTCTTTTATATTCTATTCCCCACCCACCAAGGGGTGGGGCTCAACGTCCTACTGACGTGGCCCAGTCAAACCCTAATCATAACCTAATCATGCCCAGATTAACAGATCAGTTTACAAGCATGATCAAATTATATTTTTGGAATTCATAATTACATCAAATTGGCCAACGGTTACACTACCCAAAAGAATCTCACTGATAATATGATCAAAAAGAACCAGATTCAGCAGAAGCTAGCACACTGATCTTGCTCTTTACAAGGCCAGGGATAAAGCCACCAAAGGGTTGATAGATCACTTCCCTAGATGTGGGGAGGTAAGGGACTTTATGACCCAAAGAGATTGGTTCTTTTCCGTAGGATATAGGAGGAAGCAGAAATTTGGGGTTTCTAGTTGCTTGTTAGTTTGTTTCTGAGAAGGGTTGTGGAAGACTTAAGTTTATGGACTTAAGTTTATGACATAACTGGGGGCGATGGGAGGGAATTGGGAATGGAAGGCACATGGATAAACAAAACAAATTCAAAATCTACCAAAGAAACATGAATATGCTTTTACATCAGAAAGCAGGTATGATGTGTGTTTCAATGTATTGCCTATACATGACATAATTGTACAAATTTTTGAATGTGTTAAGAGTCATTTTATTCTCTTCTCATTTTGGTCCCTGAAGTAACTGCCTGTGAATGGCAGTGTGGTACATAAAGGCAGTGTGAAAAGGGCACTGACTGAGAGGAAGGAGACCTGTGTACCAGGCGGGGAGAAAAGGCCTGTCTAGACCTCTGTACAAGGGGCCTTCTGGTGAAAGACAAAGAACCCTGGGCTGAGCAGTGTCCTGAGAGGGGAGTTATCAACAAGAAGAGCACCAGAACTTACTTGAAGACCAGCCCCACTCCAAACAGAGAAAACACTGGTAACGAGTTTGTGATATTTCAGGAGACCAAGCCTGATCTTGTTCCATGGTAACCCCTCATCTCTTGTTCTCAGGCAACATTTGACCTACCCCCACCCCCACCCCCCACAGTGCAAGCTTTTGGCCCTTCATTCTGCATCCAGGTGGAAGGTGTGGAACACATAACACCAATTATGTTAATATTAAGGCATTCGGGTTCCTTCTGAGAACTGAGACGTATCAGTCACCCTCCCCCCCAACCCCCAGCATTGGAGTGTTTCCCTCTAACCTAATTCTTAAGGGGTTTGGAGTTACTGAATTAGAAGAACTTTCGCTGCAAACATTACAGGTGAGATTTCAATATTAATATAAAGAGGAATTGGTGCTTTAAAAATAAAAGTCAATGATAATTGTATAACAAGCAAAACAGCAGAGTATCATGCATGGAAATGGGTATAAATCCTAATGAACTTTGTCCTTCATCCTTCTTAAACCATAGTCTGCTTCCAGAGCATGGAGGACTGATAGGGCCTATTTGAATCGAGATTAGGGAGAAGGGAGTTAGGAGTTTGGTTAAGTGTAGATTAAAATTCAAAGACATTTGGATCTAGGTTACACTCAAAGTCTAGGTTACACATTCCAGGTTACACTTCTTGCATGACTCTTCAATTTCAACTCAACTTTAGGAGATACTCTATTACCAGTCCACAGGCAGATTTGTAAGCAGCTACTACTGTCTTTCTTATATTTCTAACATATTTCCTATATGACCTGTGCAGAAAAGAAAAGAAGTTGGGTTTCTCTTACAGTAATTGGGCTGCCCAGAGTCAGCCAAACCTACAGATCTGACTCAGAGCTGATCCACCTTTCAGAACAATCCAGAAATGATCCAGAACCAGAAAACCTAGAAATTATTATTTCTTCACCCTCAAAATCAAAGGCTGTATAACAAACCACAGAATGGAAAGCACCCTGTGGTTGGAACAGGACTGGACCAACATTGGGGAGTGGGCTCAGTGTGAAGGATTCCTAGCAGGATGGCTGCCCTGTCACCAGACACCCTAAGAAACACCATGAGGCAGTTAAAGCAATCATTACACTTTTCTTGGAGATAAGAGAATTGGTGATGAGCAGTAACTTTATTATATAATTAGATCTGGAAGTAGCTGGAGTAACTAGCTAAGTGACTATAAACAAATAATTTCTACCTCCTAGGAAGTGATTTCTGGCATTTTAAAATTGAAGGCCTTGAACTCAGTATCGACAAGTGAACTATAAAATTCTATTAAGATTTGTGATAAGAAACAACATGAACTTTATATGACTTAGGATATAAGTATTAGAGGAGAAAAGTCTAATTATGGCCATTTAGAACTTCCTATAGTATTACCCAAATGATTTCATTAAGTCAATCTTGGAGTTATAAAATAAGATGCTCAACTGATCTAGCAACCTTTCCAGATTTCCTCTATAATGTGTAATATACACACATCATGAAAATCCAGTATTGTTTTTCATTTTTAGGAGGTACTGGGAATTGAACCCGGGACCTTACACATGTGAATGCAAAGCAGGCATTCAACCACTGAGTTACACCTGCTCCCTGCCAGTATTGTTGTTTTTTTTAAAATAATTTTTTAAAATTATTTATTCCCACCCCCACCATTGTATGCACTTGCTGTCTGCTTGTCTTCTCTTTTTTTGGAGGCACTGGGAACCGAACCCAGAACCTCTCATGTGGGAGGGAGGCACCCAGTGGCTTGAGCCACTTCTGCTCCCGCTTGTTGTGTCTCTCGTTGTTTCCTCATTGGGTATCTTCATTGTGTCATCTCATTGCGTCATCTTGTTGCATCAGCTCACCACGCCAACCCATCGCATCAGCTCTCTGTCTTGCTCATCTTCTTTAGGAGGCACCGGGAACCGAACTTGGGACCTCCTATGTGGTTGGCAGGTGCCCAACTGCTTGAGCCACACCTGTTTCCCCAGTATTGCTTTTTAAAAGTTGGAATAAAATGTCAGTATTGGATGAAAAAATTTAAATTATGAGAAAAGTTAAGTTTGGGTAGCAGCTGACTTTCCCTAACATTGATGGTTATATGAAATATATCATAATTGATTTGCTGTCTGCATGTGGATGTGCTCTTTTTATTTGGTTTTTCTTCTTTTCTTTTCTTGGATGCAATCATACTGACTTCTTTAATATGTAGGCTCAATGGTAGTACAATGTCTTTTCACTTCTCTTTCAGTCCCAATACCACATAATTCAGTATTCCAAATATAGTCAAGATTCAACAGAAATTTAATTACTGACTGAATCTAGGCAGTTGGGAAAATAAAAGGATATTGCTACTTGTTTGGACATGTCCCTCTGATTAAATGTCACTTTTGTCTTACTAGCTAATCAGTCAGTAAACTAAGTGTGGTGTACATCTGACCTTCCCCTTAAAGAAGGTCAGTGGCTAAAAATGAGATCCAGAGTCATCACATTAGAATTCTCGCATGCATTCCCTCTGGGAGATTAAATATCCAGGCACCTCTCACATCTCCCCTTAGAGCTGGTTCTCATAGCATCAGCATTTCAAGAACAACACTAGCATATTTATTGTCAGATCTCAATCTCTGCAATTGCTAAATGAGTTCAAAGGATTTTTTTTGTCTTTACAATTATTTTCTCAAAAGGTAGGTTTTTAAAAAATTTTTTAAAGATTTATTTTCTTTATCTATTTATCTCCCCACCCCCTTGTTGTTTGCACTTGCTGTGTCTGTTCGTTCTCCTTGTTTCTTTAGGAGACACTGGGAACCAAATCTGGGACCTCCAATGTGGGAGGGAGGTGCCTAATTGCTTGAGCCACCTCTGCTCCCTGCTTTGTTGTGTCTTTCATTATGGGGTTGTTTTTTTTCCTTCTTGTGCCTCTTGTTGCGTCATCATGTTGACATCAGCTTGCCGCGCCTGCCCATCACATCAGCTCGCTGTCTTACTCTACTTTAGGAGGCACTGGAAACCTCCACTTCCTGCTTTTGTTGTGTCTCTCATTATGTTTTCTTCTTCTTGTGTCTCTTGTTGTGTCAGCTTGCCGCACCTGTCTGTTGTGCCAATTCGCTGCCTTCTTTAGGAGACACTGGGAATCGAACCAGGGACCTCCCATGTGATAGGTGGGAGCTCAATTGCTTGAGCCATATCCACTTCCCAAAAGGAACTTTTAGATATCAATGCAGAAAATAGAATTTTGACCATTGCAGTTATCCTTTGAAATTTCTCCAATATCTTTCATCACTTAAAATATTCTACAAATAATAAATAGTTCCTGTGTTGGTGATTTTTCTAATTTTAGAAAGGAAAGTGGTTTTCCAGTCTTTCATTTCCTCCTCTCACTGAATCCTACTTCAAATTTTCTTTGTTTCTCTCCCTAACTATTATATATCAGTGCTCAGGATACATAGCAAAGGATGCACGGTTTCTGACCCTCAAGGAGCCTACAGTCAAGGTGGTGAAGAACATGAAAGCTATTGACGTGCTATAGGGTTGCTGCTCTGAGTTGCACTCAGTGAATAGAGGAAGTAAAGTTTAATAAGTAAACTGGCATAAATGTGCTCTTTCTGCTTCTCTATGAGGTATGCAAGTGCTTATTGTATAATGAAGAGCAATTTGATTTCTCCTGGAATTGAGGCTGAGGACTTGTAGGGTTTGTAAACTCATCATCTTGTCCCTATCACCCCAATGCACATTCAGTTAAATAAATTTAATTCCTAAGTAAAACTTGTTGTACAGAGCTACAATTACCTCGATGGCAGTCTCTCTTTATTTCTGCTTACAACTTTACATTTTCTCTTCCAACTTGTAAATTCAGCTCCAGATTTTAAAATAGACTTTCTAGCTACTCTGTAGTTAGTGGAGTTGCATCTGGGAATGCCTCAGACGTGTGTGCTGGCCTGTAGCACTGAGGCCGAGCTGAAACTTGCTTTTCCACAGTGGCACCGGAATTTGATTATGCAGCTCTGGCACAGGCTCCTCAGAGCCAGCGAGGTGTTAAACAAGCCCAGACTTTTCACTGAGCCTAAAGACATTGTTGAGAAACACTGCCAACATGAAGTGAATTCTAGGAACTGGCATGGCAGCAAGCATTTCTGGAAGTGTGAGCATTTACCTGTGGTTCTGGAAGGCTTTCCTTCCCCTCAATGACAGGAGGGCCTAGTGTGGAGGTGGGGGCTCCAGTTCTAGACCACAGGCAGTACCTTTTATTTTTTTAGTCCTGTGTTCTAGACTCATAAAGGGGATGAAGAAAGCTATCATTAGTTTCACCCCTTTCAGGCCTGAGAAGTCTTGCTCAGTCCAGCTTGAAAGCCGCTGTTATGAGTTGAAATGTGTCTCCAAAAAGACACAATCCTGTGTCCTGTGAATGTGACCTTATTTGGAAATAGGGTTGTAACAGATGGAATCAGGCAATGTATAAAATAAGGCCATTTCGGGTTAGGGTTGGCCCTTAATCCAATATGACCAGTGTCCTTATAAGGGGAAAGGAGACAAAGACAGATATGTAGTTGAGAACACCAAGTGCTGACTGAGGCAGAGAATGCCAAGTATTGCTGGCAAGCCACCATGAGAAGGCAGGAGAGAGGTACAGAACAGACTTTTCCCTACGGGCTTCAGAGGAAGCGTGGCCTGATGACACCTCGACTTCAAACTTCTAGCCTCCAGAACTGAGACAATAAATTTCGTTGGTTTAGCCACGCAGACTGTGGCACTCGTTACAGCGGCCCTAAGAAACTAAGACAGCCTCCCACCATGCCTCTTTCCATATTTTATTTTGCTCCCAGGAGTGAGCCTGTGTTTCTGGCCAGGACACACAGGCTGAGAAATCCTGCATTCTGCCCAAAGTGGGTAAGGGTCTGGGTTTTAGATGGTGCCAGACATGTCTGTAATTGCTTTCTTAAATATTGGGGGAAGCAAACAGAACCTACATTTCCAGTTATCCTCCTCACATGCTTAAAATTCCAGTGTTCCATTAGATCCCTTGATGGCTCAGAGTAAGAGTTCCAGGGAAAATGGAATTATTAAGAAGCAAAGCCTGAGGCATATATCATTTAATAAAGCAAAGAAAAAAACTAAAGCTAAGAAGAAAACTGGCTAACATAAGACTTGTTTTCTCGCTTTTAAAAAGGGTCTTCCTGGATTCTTTACATATTCTGAAATTAAAGGTTTGTTCCATGTATATAACTTCTGAATATTACCCATTAGCTTGGAATATGACTCCAGTGCAAATCCTTTGTGCTTCTTTTCCTATGTTTTGTTCTCTCAGCTCCTCAGAGGGATTACATCAGCTCAAGCGTTTAAAAAATTACTGAAATTAAGAAATCCTTTAGGTAAATAGCAGGCAATGTATGATCAGTTCCGTCTCGCTCATAAGCACATCTCATGGGAATCACAATCAGGAAAAAGCAACAAGAGCCTTGAATCAGAGCAAGAAGACTTGGTGGGATGATGTTAATGTCTGCGGCTATCAGTCTGT
Organism: Cabassous unicinctus; assembly: GCA_029593785.1. Taxonomy (NCBI): domain Eukaryota; kingdom Metazoa; phylum Chordata; class Mammalia; order Cingulata; family Chlamyphoridae; genus Cabassous; species Cabassous unicinctus. The sequence goes on from JAQZBX010000296.1 coordinate 31,867, forward strand.
GGCAGTCTAATGCATCTGCCCACCACGGGGTGACTCTTGGTACCAGATGGGGTGTCCTGGTGTGCCCAGAACAGGATGGGTGCCACAATATACAGTTTTAGGGTAAGTCTTAAATAATTTTGTTTTGCAAATATGTTGAGAATTGTGCACTGTCCCTCGAATCAAGATAGTTTTGAAAAGCCATTGTGAATAAGATTGGGTTGCTGTACACATGCTTCACCCTGGTTCAGTATCAGTTCATTTCCTAAATGATTCTTGAGGTTGATGCAGGTGGTAGCCTTGCCTTAGGCTGGAGGGAGATGCAGGTATATTTAAAAATTGGGATTAGAAAGAATACTTGAGGAGCACGAAGGTGAAAGGCAGGAAAGGGGAGAATTTGTTTTTTTAAAGGAACAGTTTTTGTTGGAGGTAAAATTTGCCTCCAAATCTACCTTGGTGATCATAGATTTCTAATGCAAGTTAGGCTACAAAAGTGTCTGAGCTGAGGAACAAGCCGTGACTTCTAATCCTAGATTAATCGGATTAATTTGAGGCTCTCTTTCTGTATATTTTTCATTCATTATCCCAAGATAACTAATATTTGCATAGTAGAATGTAAATGAAGACATGACTAGCCAGGCTGGTACCCAGCCAAAACTAATAGTTGTTTTGTTCTCAGCTCTTTCCCTACACGTTTTTTCTTTGCCATTAGGTATGGACAACTGACCATAAACTTTTCTTAGTAAGACCCAAAACTTGATTTCCACTTAGAGACCACCCCAAAAACAAACCAAACAATAATTAACTAAACACACCAAAATTGCTCAAAATATATTATGTTAGTAAAATCCATCTTTAAATTTCTTCAGGTTTAAGCACTTTTGTCAAGGGATTAGGAAACAAAGACCATTATTAAGTGCTATATGCTGGGTCATATATGTGGTCTGATTTCATTTTTGTATCAACCATGCTAAATGGCCATTTCGTTTCTCATTTTACAGATAAGGAAACATTTCATAAAGTTAAATTGCCTGAATTATTACTGCTAATGAATGTTAGAATGGTGATTAAAACCAACACCTGTCAGTCTTGAACCTCCTTTCATTAATTCTTAATACCATTTTCCAAGGTGGAGGAATATTCTTTGGAAGAAGCAATTCAAGGACCTCCTTAGGAAGATATAGTAATCTATGGTAAATTTGCCGTTAAGATACATGTATGATAGGATTAACAGGGTGGACTTGCTAATTATGTGACTGTAGGGCAAGTTACTTAATCTCTGCAAGCCTAATTTTTTCTTATCTGTAAAATTAGCTTAATAGTGACTTCACAACAACAAATAAACCAGTAGAACAAAATAGAGGCTCCAGAAACATATCACCCATATCTGCTTACTTGATTAACAATAAAGATGACACTGCAGTGCAGTAGGGACAGGATATTCCCTTCAATATATGGGGCTGGGTTAACTGGATATCCACGTGGAAAAAAAAATACTCTTGACCCCTATTTTGCATCATACCTAAAAGTTAATTCTAAATGGATTGCAGATCTAAATGTGAAATGCAAAACAATCAAATATTTTAGAATAAAATATAAGAGAACATCTTCATTACCTTAGAATAAGCAAAAATGTCTAAGAACACCAAAAGTGCTTCAACAGAGAAAAAATTGATAAGTAAGACTATAAGATAAATAGGACTATAATATAAGATTAAGAACATGAAAGGCACTATTAAGAGAGTGAACAGGTAGTTTACCAAAAGGATGAGGATTTTTGCAATACCTATAACTGGCTCAAATTTAAAATATAGAACACATAAAAGTCAATAAAAAGATAGGTTGTTATGCAGATTAAATAAATTATACAGGTTTAGAACAGGATTTGGCACATAATATGCATTCATTTGATATATACTATTGTTATCATTATGAATTAGAACAAAGATCCAGGGCTCATGATTTTGAATTTCTGTCCTATTGCCAACCCATGTGTCTCAGGGATTTGGTTTGGAAAACATGGTAACCATAGTAACAAGGCATCAGGAAGGTAAATCTGTAGAGCAGGATCCTAAACATGGGATATGACAACATGGAGAGTAACATTCATTTTCCCAAATTTTCAGGGTTTATTCGTTGCGTTCTATGGCTGCATGTTGATAAGAAAAGTATAAAGTTAGGAGTAACATGTTACCAACTGGATCCAGTTCAAAGAGCAGAGCATGAATACTTCACACCTATTCTGCCATCCATTCCACTAGCATCAAAACCAACTCACAAACTCCTGGCCCTGCAGGACCTCCAAGACCCACAAATCCTGCCAGCCAGGAGCTCTGAGCTCAGGGCCTGTCCCTTGCGTCCTCACAGTCAAGTCATTCTGAATCTGACTCTTTCCAGAGTGATGAAAATTTCCCCATTTACTTTACTTTTTTTTTTCTCCATCTACTTTATATATGACCTCTCCAAAGTCCCTCTGGAAAAAGGGCCTCTGTGTCCCCACATCCACTAAAGGACTCCGAGGACTAATTCTCTTACAGTCTTACAGCCCTCCTAACTCCTGCCTCTGTTACCAGTACCTTCCACCCCAAGTCCTACCTCAACCGAGTGACATCCATTTTCCATGTGGAAAGCCCCTGCAGAATCCTGGCTTCTTGAGTTCATGACCACTCTTCTCCTCTTCACCTATCCACTTTCGTAAACTTATCTTAAACTTTGTCATAACCTGGAGAGCAACTGCTATTCTGAAGTAATAAATTCAGTTGTCCCACTCTATAATCACAAACTTTTGTTCTTCCAATTCTCTTTTATCCATTCCATGACATTGGTTATTTGACTTCAACAAAACCACTAGTCACGGAATCCCTTCACTTCCCAACCACCACTCCCTTCGTGTGTCCTTCTCTTTCAGTTCTACATAAACCATCTACCACCCTCCTTCCACTTCCTTGCTCCATTGACCTTCCAGTCCACTGGCCTAGCAAAATTCCAGCCCTGGTTGAATATAGCAATCTATCTAGTCCGTGTCTGCATGTAGGCAGCTGAGTGTAATTAGAGGATATCACAAAACCATGCTAACTAATAAAACTTTAAAGAAAAGGTCTCAAATCCCAACCAGCACTACTATTTCCCTACTTAGATCTCTTTCCTATTATATAGAGGAGCTCTTTCAAGCCTTCTCCACTCTATGCAAACCTCCAACCCTTCGACCTTCCCTCCCACTTTTGACAAATTATTTTGCTTCCTTGGTGAAAAGGAGCCATCAGACAACAATTCATTCAACTTCCTACTACTAAATCAATGCAGTGCTCTGCTTCTGCAGCCATCTTCTCCTCCTTCCCATGAGTTACGGTGGATGTGGTGTCCCTGGCTAACCCTTTCACTTGTGCTATAGACCATATGCACTCCTTCCATCTCAGGAACGTTCTTCTTTCAACTATCTCTCTTGTATCTTTAACCCCCTCCCTCCTTTCTACTGCCTCCTTTCCACCATCATTTAAATATAATCAAGCATATTTCATAAAAAAGAACCAGGAGAGCAAATGTAGCTCAGTGACTGAGCGCCTGCTTCCCATGTATGAAGTCCTGGAGGTACTGGGTTCAATCCCTGGTACCTCCTAAAAACAAACAAACAAACAAACAAACAAACAAAAAACAGAACCAATATAAATATGAGCCTTCATCCTATGTGGTAGATTGATTACAGAAATGGCCCCAATTCTTATCCCTACTTGTATGCCTTGCAGTGAGACTCCTATTAAGGGGTCTGCCTTTTTTCTTATGCCTTTCCCTCATTTTCTTTCATAAAACTATTTATTTTGCAATTTGATTTCTAGTAAAAAAAGAAAAAGACACATTACTTATTGACCACATGAGAATCACCATACTCTTTTGTTAACCAAATTTAACTACTTTAGATATGATTAAGAAATAACTCATTAAATAAGAAAACGTAAGCAAATTAAATTATTTTTTCTTGGTTTGTTGAAATTAGGTACCTTTTTAAATCTTGCAGAATTTTTTCTGCAATGATTATCATGACTGGGAATAACATTTGTTCATTTCAAGAAAGTCTGAAAGGAGACATTTAGTTAAGAGAAATAATTTGGAAATCCTGCATAAGTGCTGATTTGTAGAATATTTGATAATCATTCCATAATTGCTTTTTGTAATAAATTAAAAATTTTAAAATTATTGTCCCAATATTTGTGAAAACCGTATCAAGCATGTTCCTGCTTGAACTTTCCAAAGTTCCTGGTAAATTAAATGATTGGAATACATTGAAAACTGCTTACCTGGCCCAGTTCAAGAGTGTACTTCAATCTAAATCAGTACCACCTGATACTCCTGTTTTTAATTTCTTGATTCTCCAGTTCACTGTGGCATTGCCTATGTTGACTCCTTTCCCAGACATGGCAGCCTCCCTAGCTTCAGCCACCTGGCTCACCAGAGGATATAGCCTCCTGGGCAGGGAATGATGGAGCTTCAGGCCAGTAGTTCAAGGGCTCTTCATTGACTTGCTGCTTATACTAATAACTGCCCCTCATCTTGTTCTCCTCTAGTTAAGATCCTGCTTGCTCTCCAGTCTCTGTCTTTTAGGCTTATGCCTGAATTTCTACCTGGGCCCCGTTCTTTCTCTAGGCCCACCTCTAATCATTTAGGAGACTAGGGGGAAAAGTAAAAATGTAGACTCTCACACCACATGGACCAAACTCCTACATTGGTAAATATACCTTTATAATGACCTGGAAGGCCAGGTTTGAATTTAGAATTCTTGGACTCCTTGGAGTTCCCCTGCAGAATGTGGCCACATGGGGAGAGTTGATCCCAGCTCCAGCCCAAGGCCCAGCCCCTCTTTTTCTTGCTTGTCTCTGTACTGCATGACAAAGAGCTTGTACAAGTAGATAGCCATCATGTCTCTGCTCTGTCCACAGCCCTTGCAACAGTGCCATTTGGCTACCCAAGGGAGGGTGGGTCTAGGAAAGAGGCTTCAGAAATAGGCTTTGGGCCATTTGGACAGGGAATTCCTGGGCCCAGAGTACCTAAAACATGATGTAAAAGGGGACTATGGTTCTGAGTGGGCCCATTCCCTTGGCCTCTGGACAAATGATCCCATGGGGAGGGCATGACTGGAGAAAGACCAGAGTGGGCCCTCTGAAGTATGGGGCCCAGGACAGGGGCCCTCTAACATGGGTGTAAGGGTAATGCTTCCTCTATCCCTTTAGCAGGGGCTTTTGAACTTGCCCTTCTAGTGTTTGTTCTTTCTCCTTTTCGCCAGTCCTCAAAACTAATCCTGAGGCATGAAGACATTTTTAATCTAACATTCCGTAGCCTTAAGTCATTTTTGGAGTAAAGGAAGGATATAAATCTATATTTTAAAGTTTTCTGTCAGTTACTATATTGCGTATAAGTGACAACCAAAATTGAAGGGTATATTTGGGGAGATTTGACTTAGAAATATAGATCCCTTGCATAGCTTCATCTTCAGAGAGTGTGAGATTTAGGAATCTTGAAGAAGATGAGGTCAGCCAGCAGCACAGAGAAGCTGCTTGATCCGAATATTCGCATGGGCATCTGTCTGAAGTGGACCAGTGTACAGATGGACTAATACCTAGGAATTGTTTCCAATTTTTCTCAGTCACACATGCTTAGGTGAACATTCTTGTACATAAATATTTGGCTATATTTATATTTTTATTATATATATAGGATAGCATTCTAGAGATGGTATAAAGCTTAAGAATATTGTTTAGATGTTGTAGCAGTTTGGCAGTTTGATGTAATTATGAATTCTAAAAATAGATATTGGATCATGCTTGTAAACTGGTCTGCTAATCTGGGCATGATTAAGTTATTATTAGGACGTTAACTGGGCCACGTCAGTAGGGCATTGAGCCCCACCCCTTGGTAGGTGGGGGAATCAAATATAAAAGGCAAGGCAAAGGACAGAGGAAGCAGTTTTGATGTTGGAGTTCTGGTGAGGAAGGAGAGCAGGCCCCAGGATAGAGACGAGCCATTTGCCTGAGAGTTCACAGCTGGCCTTGTGGAGAGACGCAAAGCCTAGAGAGCCTTATAGTCTACAACTGACCATGTGAAGGAAACAGAGGAGCTAAGCCCAGAGAGAAACACAGTCCCGGGAAGAGAGGAACCCAAGAAGCCTGAACCCTGGCAAACGTTGGCAGCTGTCTTGCTCCAACACGTGACAATGGACCTTGGTGAGGGAAGAAACTTATGCTTTATGGCCTGGTAACTGTGGACTTCTACCCCAAATAAATACCCTTTATAAAGACCAACCGATTTCTGGTATTTTGCATCAGCACCACTTAGGCTGATGTTTTCCAAATTACTTTCCAGAAAAGTTAAATGAAATTACATTCCCATCTCACCCCTTCTTTTTTGGTTGTTTAAATTACTTTGTGTTTTATTATCACAACAGTTTCTACAAATATTTGAAAAATATTAATATATGTATGTTTATATATAAACATTATGTGGTCAGACTCCAACCATTGCTTGCTATATGCATATGGAACTGTGGGACTTAAAAAATATATTTTTCCATCTTTTTAACTGTGAGTTAAATCATACAGACAAAAGAGTGCATGTAATGTATATGAAATTATAAAAATTGTAAAACAAACACTTATCTAACAACTACATAAGTCAAGAAACAGAACATTGCCAGGACCCAAGACATTCCCTTGAGATAACTACTTTGCTGATCATGTTAAAATGATTTTCTTGCTTTTATTTTTAGTTTTACCACCTATGTATGCATCCTTAAATATTATAGGTTAGTTTTGCCTGTTTTGAATGATTTATAAATTGAGTTATACTATATTATACTGTTTTTTGTTTCAAAAACATTACACTTTTGCGATTTATTCACATTGCTGAGTGTAGCTATAATCTGTTCATTTTTACTGCAGAATAGTATAGCACTGTATTTTTAAAAAAACAGCACAATTGTGGATTCAATTTGCTAATACTTTCTTAAATAATTTTGTATCTGTGTTCATAAGGAATATTGGTCTGTAATTTCTGTTCTTTTTATCTGTTACTGGAATCAGTTTTTTAACATTTTGTTTAGGATTTTTATATCTCTGTATGGCTTCTAATTTTTTTTTCTTTTACTGTACTTATCTAGTTTTGGAATTAAGACTTTGCTACCCTCAAAAAAGACTTGGGGCCTGGGCATTTTTTTTTTTTCTCTTGTCTGAAAGAATTTGTGTAAGATTGGAATTATTTATTCCTTGAATGTTTGGCAGAATCTTCAAGTGAAGCCATCTGGACCTAGAATTTTCTTTGCAGCAAGATTTCTTATAATATCCTCTTATTAGCTTTTTAATGTCCATAGGATCTATAGTGATATCTATTTTATACCTGATATTAATTTTATTTGACTTCTTTCTTTTTCTCCTAGATTAACATTACCAGAGATGTGTCGATTTTATTAGTCTTTTCGAAAAAACAACTTTGTTGATCATACCTATTATATCTTTGTTTTCTATTTCATTAAATTCTGCTTTTATTTTCTTTCTTTGACTTTTTGGAGATATTTTTCCTGATACTTTCCAAATCTCATTAATTTTCATCCTTTCTTCTTCTAATACACATATATATGGCTAAAACTTGTCCTTTTAAGTACTGCTTTGGTTACATCTCTCTAGGTATTAGTTTTTTTTTGTTTTTTTTTTTTTGGTATCTCTTAGTTTAAAATATTTTCTAAATTTCTATCTGGTTTTACAATAGCCCATGCATTGCTTAGAAGTCTGTTTCTTCAATTATTTATGGGGACATTTTAGTGACTGTAGCAGTTTGATATTGTTTTTGAATTCCAAAAATATTGGATTATGTTTGTGAACTGGTCTGTTCCTCTGGGCATATTAGATTGGATTGGATTCAGAGGTTTCACTTTTACTTGATTGAATAATGATTAAGGCTTTGATTGGGCCACGTCAGTAGGACATTGAGTCCCTGCCCCCTTGGCTGGTGGGGATTCACAGAGAAAACCACATGACAGAGGAGTTAGTAGGAGTTTTTGATCCCGGAGACTGGGAAGCAAGCACACAGAGAAGCCAATATGTGAGGAAAGAGAGAAGGCTCCATTAGACATGGCAGAGGCCCCAGAAAGAAAGATGAGCCATTTACCTGATAGTTTACAGCTGGCCTTGTGGAGAGAGCAGAGCAGCTGAGCCCTGAGAGAAACAAGCACTGGGGGAAAGACAGCCTTCAGCTGATATTGGAAGAAGCTGGGACCACAGAGCCTTAAGAGGAAGAGGAAGGCTGGACCCTTGCAGATGTCCACAGCCATCTTGCTCTTTTATCAGTTCTGGAAAATTCTCAGCTGTTATCATTCCAGATATTGTCTCTGCCTCATATTTCTAAAACTTCAATTAACCTCATGTTAGAATTCTTACTCTTTCTTCCATGTCTCCTAACCCTTCCTTCATATTTTTGGTTGTTATCTTTCTTCTTGCTGTATGACAGAGAATGTCTTCTGAATTATCGTCCACTTTTCTCTCTTTAACTTCATATAATCTGTTAATCTATGTGTTAGGTATTTTAAAATCAAATTCATTGAGGTATAATTTATATACAATAAAATGCACCCACTTCAAGTAAATAGTTCTATGAGTTTTGCAAATCAAGATATAGAATATATTATACATTAATATAATCATTTCAGCTTGCACTGTATATCTTTAAAGTGTATCTCATATATGTGACATAAAATTGAGTTTTGCTTTTTATCCAATCTGACATTCTTTGCCTTTTGGCTGGAAGATTAATCTACTTACATTTAATGTAATTGTTCATTTGTTTGGATATATGACTATCATTTTGATATATATTTTCTACTTGTTTTATCTGATTTTTGTTCATTTTTTCTTCTTTTTCTGACTTCTTTTGTGTTATTGTTTTTTTAGTATTCCATTGTAATTCCATTCCTGGTTTTTTAGTTATATTTCTTTCTTTGTATTATCTTTTGGTGCTTGGTCTAATATACATCTTTAGCTTATCGCAATCTACCTATAATTAATAGTGAATTGTCTTAGATGAAAAATAGAAACTTTGCATCAATATAATTTCATTTATCTCCCTACAATTTTTATACTATTTTTGTTATATTTATTACATTTACATAGGTTACAATTCCAAAATTTTTCTTCAAGCCATTGTATGTCTTTTAAATACATTGAGAGAATTACATACACACACACACACACACACACACACACACTCTTTCTAAAATGATGAAAATCTAGGGAATAAAAAAGCTCTCCCTAGTAAAGGCCACACAGTGATATTTGAATTGGAAAGAAAACAATGATTTCCCATTGTGGAAGTGGAAACTAAAGAGAGCATACAGAAAGTGCTGGGAACCTATTCAAGGCTTTTAATATGTTCATGTCTATTTTGTAATCAAAGTTTCAGGAAATCAGATGATAACATCCAATATCTTATACTAATTAATGTGAGAAATTTCTCTCAAATTAAAAGAATGAAAAATCATTTTGCAAGTTCATTTAAACTTTATGTAAAATAAGATGACCCGGAGGGCAGTATTTGTACTGGGAAAAGAGGTTTAACAGAGAGATTGATTAATTTGAAACCAAAAGTACTGAGAAAAGCAGATTACATATATATCATGGGAAAAACTTTCCACCTCCTTATGCCAAAACACCACTTAAGAATTATTTACCAGACCTTTTGATACTAGAAATATAATTATCTTTAAAGTTTAAAAGTGTCATTATCTTAAGATACTTAAAATTGTTTTTCTTTATCAAACAAAGGAGATAAAGCAGCTGCAAATATTTTTAGCAGAGCTGAGATAAGAACCTGGTCTCCTAACTCAAACTTCTTTACACCAGGTTGTTTATCTAATACAGTGATGGATACTCATTAAGATGGATCATAATGTCCACACCAGCACAAAAGAAGGTTAATGAGCTTTCAATTAGCGCTGGCCAGTGTAAGGGAATGACTGGTCTCCTTCTTGTCCCTGGCTCATGAGTTCCCACTTAAAATGCCTTATTATGGTCTCCGTTGGTTTACTACGGCTAGCTCTATCAGTAAGCAATTTCTTTCCTTCCCAGGTGGGTGGGGTTAACAACTGCAGGCTCTTAAATGCCCAGAACACAGCTCTTTCCAGTCTAAGAATATGGCTTTCCATATTTTATTGCTACATTTCTGAAAATGTTCTTAGTCTTTAAGAGACTCCCAGAAGGCATTACTGCAACCTCATGCCTAAGCAATTTCTCTCTCTTCCTGCTATTTCCTTTTTACACTAGCATTTCAGTGATTTCTTCCAGCCCACACTACTGCAGGGTCTCAAGTTCACTGCTCCATGTTGCAGTTAGCTAGTATCTTACTTATGTCATTAGGGCAATACAATTTAATGGTCAAAAATAAGGGGGCCATTTTTCTGGGGAATTTGGAAAGGCTTCATCAAGGCTTCATCAAGACATTAAATAATGTCTTATTTAAGTCTTATGGAATATGTAGAGAAAAACTAGAGGAAACAGCAGCTGCATAGACACAAAGGCAAAAATACCACAAACAAACCCAACCTAGTACATTTGGGATAGTTAAGCAGAATGATTGGTGCATGGAGTGGGGAGGGAGTGATGAAACTGGATGAAAGCTGGATTGTGAAGGAAATTGTGTGCCCAGCTAAAAAGGTTGGAGTTTATCTGTAGGTAATAAGGGGGTAATGCTTTTTAAAATAATCTGATTTGTATTTTAGAAAAAATATTTCTGATGATTCTATGAATCATTAGTTGGCATGACAACTAATAAAAGTAAGGAGAACATTTAAAGATAATGGTAGTATGCATGTAGAGTAGGAGCTAGATCTGAGAAAGATTTCTGAGTTCTAATTGAAAGTACTCAGTGATTTACGGAATGGGAGAGGAAGGTAAGAATTGAGGGTAAGTTTGGGAGATTGGCCACATGGCAATGCCATTAGCTAAGAAGGGGGAAACAGGAGTAAAGCTGGGGTTCAGAAGAACTTGGAATTATCATTGGAACTATTACAGCTGCTTTATCGGTTAGTGTAAGGGGGAGGTTAAGGTCTCCCTCCCTCTCTCAAATCTCTAGCTCTTCTCAGTAAAAATGAGGAATTGATCAGATTCAGGTCACCAAGAGAGCTCCATTTACTGCTAGGTAGGGTCTCTAGTCTTTGGAGAGTTCTAGCTCTCTCACTCAGGCTGCAGAAGGGCCAGCTTTTTCTCTTTTTCTTACAAGGTTCTTTTAAAAATTAACAGCTTTATAAAGGTATATGTGACATACAATAAACTGCATACATTTAAAGTATACAATTTGATGAGTTTTGGCATTTGTCTACATTCATTTTATTCTGCTTTCTGTTCATTAGTTTCCACTCTGATCTTTATTATTTCCTTTCTTCTCTTTTTTTTGGATTTAATTTGCTCTTCTTTTCTAGTTTCTTAAGGTTGATGCTGAGGTAATTGATTTAAGACTTTTCTTTTTTTCTAATAAACAGTTAGTGCTATAAGTTCCTCCTAAATATTACTTTAGCAGAATCCCACAAATTTTGAAATGTGTTTTTATTTTCATTCAGTTCAAATTAACTTCTAATTTCTTCTTTGATCTATGGATCTAGAAGTGTTTTATATAGTTTTGAAATACTTGAGAATTTTCTAAATATATTTTTATTGTTGATGTCGAATTTAATGCCATTGTGGTAAGAGAACAAACTCTGCATTATTTGAATTCTTTCAAACTTATTGAGGCTTATTTTATAGCTCACAGTAGGTACTCTACCCAATACCCCATTAATCTTGAGGTTTGCTGGTATGTTTGGCATGAACAGTCACTATTCTTGGCCCTGTGTTAGCAGCTGGTACTCTTCCCTCTAATCCTTTCAGTTGGTTCTATTCCCAGCCTTGGAGAGATTCTTCACATGCATTCCCTCATCAGGACTCAGCCAAAATAAACAAGGGGGCTCCTCTGCAGATCTCCCAAGTTCTCTCTGTAGGCACTTCTCTGCTTTCTGGTACTCTGTCCTCAGAATTCTCATTGCCTTGGTTTTCCCAGATTCTCAGTTCTTTCTCCTCCAAGGGAGTCTGCTGGACTCCATCTTGGTTCCCCCTCTCTGCACTGTGGCCTGGAAACTCTCTCAAGTCAGTTAGCTGGGACAATCATAGGGCTCTTCTCATGTTTTCCCTGTCTCGTGGGGATCACTGTTTTTCCTTGAATGATTTAGTGTCTTGCAAAACACTCTTTCATATATTTTGTCTGTTGTTGGTGTTTTGATTATTTCAAGCACAAGTGTAAATCTTGTCCCTGTTACTCCATCTTGGTTGAAGCAGAAGTGTCCAGCTGTCTCCTTTTCTCTCTTCTTACAAGAGGCCAGAACAATAGTTTTTCCTTCGTAGGAAGAGACCTGGCCATCTCCTAAAGACTTACTCTTTTCTCACATGTCAGCCAGGGCAGGGGCTACAAGCACCTCTCAGACACAGCAAGGGAATAGGCATTTATGTTTGCCAACATTTATTGTGGTAACAAGCAATCCTGAAACCTAAGTGGCTTATAACACATTTATTTCTTGCTCACATTACATGAAGTTTTCACTTGGCTGAAGTTCTTCTGGGCTCTGCTAAATTGGCTTGGTTCAACTGGACTTGCAGAGGCTCAATTCAGCTCTATGCATCTTCCCATTCCAGAACCAAGGATGAGGGCATTCTCTTTTCTTGGTGGAGGGCCAGAGCTAGAGGCACAGAGCTAAACTATGCAAACACATTTAAAGCTTCTGCTCACTCATGGCATCTGTCACATCTGTACACATTCCATTGGCCAAAGCGAGTCACTAGTGAAGCCCAAAGTCAAATGTGTGGGAAAGAACACTATACCTACAAGGAGCAGGGCAAGGATTGAGAAGGGAAGAATAATTGTGAACAAGCAATACAGTTTCTTGCAGCATTGAAGACTTGCTCTCTCCGGCTATATTTTCTCTACCATGTGCTCTATCAACACCATGGATCTTTCTTTATAATATTGAACACATTATAGTAATTTCACAGATTAGTTTTAATTCAGCATTTATTTATGTAATTTTCTGTCTCCACTAGAAAATAAGATTCATAAATATAGGGCAATGCTTGGCACGGAGTAAGCAGTAAATATCTGTCAAATGAATGAATGAATGTCTTTGCTTACTTTCTCAGGGCACTAAGGAGTGTGCTAGATTGATTATGATTAGGTAGCCTAGGATCAAAAGATGCTAAATATGGTATAGCCATGCTTGCCAGAGAGCTCAGTCCTGGCACTTGGCTCAAGAACAAAAAGCAAAGTGAGACTTTGCTTTCCTTTGCTATTGTTCCTTGTACATATATGTTCCTTAATTTGTGAATGTAAATAACTGGGGTTTGGATCAGGACCTGGTTCTGGGCATAATACCAAATGAATACCTTCCATAAACTCACCCCAGTTTTAACCCCTGGCATAGTCTAGGCATACTGAGTAAAAGTAAGAGAATCAGAGTACCAGATGAGAAGATGAAGTCTCCCTCATTGGGTGAGGCATCTGTTGGTGTTTGAAACTTAACATTGCATCCCTGTGAGCCCCAAGGGCTGGGTTAGGCTCCAGCAGAGCTCTATACAGAGATGTTCACCTTTGAATTCTTAGTATCAGGTATCTGGAGGTAGTACTAGATTAGCTACCCTAGACCATCTTGTTTTTAATTCTGTCCAGAGCAAACTCTGGGGATCCTTGTAGCTTATAGTTGGGCATAGTAACATCTGAGGATTCTCATAGAGTATCCTTGGGCACAGTAAACTTGGGAATTCATATCACATATCTTTGGGCACCCTAAGTCACCATGACCACTTGTTTTCAAGTTGGCTTTGTCCATTTGGGAGTAAACTTAGAGGGGCTTCAATAGTATTGCTAATGTTCTATGTCTTAAGCTGGGTGGTAGGTGTACAGGTTTTTGTATGGTTATTTTGCATTAAAAAACGTATATGTAATGTACATTCTTTTGTATACATCAAATCATCAGATGGGAAAAGATCAAATAACTTGATAACATACAGTGATGGTGAGGATGTGGACATGCAGGCATGCTCATAAACTGGGGGGGATGTAGATTGGTACAATCTTTAAGGAAAATGATTTGATATACCTATCAAAAGTACATTGTCTCTGTCCTTGCACTTTTCCCTTATGAATATATTCTATAGATATATGTATACAAATATTAATGTGTATAATGATATTCACTGATGTTTTTGTTGTAATAACAAAAGATAAAAGGCATTTAAATGTCCATCAAAGATGAAGCTCTTAAAAAGTATAAGATAGCTCTTTATGTATGATAGGGAATGAATTCCCTAATGTAAAGCACAAAGTAAAAAAGTAAAAACAGACCAATGTGCAAAATATGCTAGCATTTGTTGTATATATCCCTGGAAGAACACCTAAGAAAGTAATAAGAGTCTATTAAAGACAGGGTGAAATGTATATGGTGGGCATATAGTAGCTATTTGAAAGTAAATAAATAACTTTAAAATAATTGCAAGAAAGAATCATGGAAGGAAAAAAGGGAGGGAGGGAGGGAGGCAGCAAAAGAAGGAAGGAGGGAGGGAGAGGAGGAAGGAAAGGAAAATTCCAAAGAGAAATGAATGATGCTAGCAAAAGAAAAATAATTAATATGGCTGAATCGAAGAACCTGTATAAGGACCTGGTGGGAGAGAAATTGGAAATGTAAGCAGGAGAGAGATCCTGAAGAGCCTTGAATACTCTGCTAAAAGGTTTGTACTTTATCTTGAAAAACATGGAGAGCCCCTGAAGCATTTTAAGGAGAATGGTTAGGTCAGATTAATTGTAACTCCACAGCACTGGGTGGATAAAGATTGGGAGTGAGGGATAAAATTGGAAGAGACCAATTTGGAAGCCAGGAGTAATGTCAGCCTAAGGATGAAGAGGAGCAGGAAGAAATGAGATGGACTTGATCTAGGGAGCCATTGGATAAAAGGAGCTAGGGTGAGGGAAGAGTCTGGGATGCTTCCCAGATGCCTATGGGGTCATGCTGATGATTGGACCATTCACAGAGAAATGGAATACAGAGAGACAGCTGGTTTGCGGTGGGGGTGGAAGGCAGTAGGAAGCAAATTTAACAGACATGGCCTCTCACTTTTAGTGTTAGAAAAGCTCTGGTGTTTAGTTTCTCAACTGCTAAAACAAATACCATGCAATGGGTTGGCTTTGGAATGTATTGGCTCACAGTTTCAGAGGCTAGAAGGCTTGTTTCCTCCCAGGGTACGTGTCTTCTGGCTGGCTCACAATCTTTGGAGTTCTTTGGCTTCTCCATCATATGTCTTCTCCTTTCTCTTCTGGAATACGCTGACTTCCAGCTTCTGGCTGCACACTGTGGCTTCTCCTTCTGTGTCCAAGGACTTCAGCCCTAATGGATTAAGGCCCACCCCTCATTCAGTTTGGACTTACATTAACTAATAACATCTTCAAAGGTCCTATAAACAAATGGTTCACATCCACAAGACTAGGGGTTGGGACCTGAACATGCCTTTTGTGGGGGACATGATTCAAACCAGAACATCAGGTTAACACTCCACAATTTGAGGAGACACAATTTCAGTCGATTGTAATCTGTCAATATTGTTCTAATAATAAAGTATGTAATATATTATAGCAAAAAAAATCTATACAAACTCCAAAATTTATTTCTTAGAAGATTAAAAATGAGATGATTACATAAAGCCAAGGGAATTTTTTTTTTCCAGTAGAGACATGTTTTGTTGTTATTTTGTTTTGTTTTTTAAACACTTGGGAGCAAGTCTGAGCAGTGATTTATTCATGATAGAATCAGTTTGAGAAAAACCCACGTTGTAGATACAGACAAAACCATAACACTCTTCATTAAGATGTGAGATAGAGAAAATGGTCTGACGATAAATTTAATGTAACACTGACTAATACACCAGGGAGGAAATAACTGGAGAATTTCATTAGTATTTAAAAATAATGTCAAGGAACTGTGAGTGTGGAGTTTAGGGGCAAACCTGAAGGAGAGCAAAAATAAAATTGAAGTCTCCAGTCAATTTCAGAGCCAACTAGGGAGAGAAGTCTTTGCTGCCTTTGTAATCTGCAAGTCCTAATTTACTCCTTAGAATTCCTACTATGCAATTTCTCTGTTTCTCTTTGCTTCCAAGACAGAGGGAAGTTTTCCTGTGTCTTCTATTGATGTGGCTGCCATCTGAGGTGGACTCCATAGAAATATAATATTTAGAACCAAGGACTTGCTGGTTTGCTTCTCTACTCTAGCTATCAAGAGCTTTCTCACAGTTGAAGGTTATGCTTAGAATTGGAGGAGAGGATAGCAAAAGGGTTACACAGAAATTGGAGAAGCTGCTGAAGCAGCCTAAATGATAGGGGATATATCAGCTGTCTTAAAATGATACAATAATCTCTGAATGGCTTCACAAGGTCAGAGTAGGAGTTTGTAGTGGGTTGAAGCCGCGGCGTTGGTATTATCTAATGAATGGACCTCAGGAGCAAATAATTATCCTATCGGAAACATTCACCCCAAGAATTCCCAGTCATGTAGAGTCGTTATCAAAGGATATAGGCATTAAAGGAGATACCCAACTAGAAAATTCTGAGGATCCTTTATGATTCTAAGAGCCCATATGTTCATAAACTGATTAAACCAGCATTTAAAATTTACTAATTTTTAGAGTCTGATGTGACTTTAAATAAATTTATCAGTTTAAATGCAGAATTCAAAGATTATTAATTATGTAAAAAGATTTTTAAAAATGAGTGCTTTTAGAAATGGAATCAATTCAATATTTTATAAAGGACAGATTCCATAAATATAGAGAGAGAATATGCCTTGGGGCTGCTCTTTTTTAACAAGCACACACATACACATATTTCCATGGTATTCTAAAATGTCTTATTTTAGTGACAGTTCACATAAAGATATTGTTAAGGAGGAAAAAATCTTGGACACTTCAGCAGCATTAACCTATCTTTGCATTGCTATTAACTAAGGACATTGAATTATAGATTTGTAGAGAAAAGGGCATAAGTAAACACCTAACATTCCAACTCAAAAATTAGACTCTCTCTTAAGGTTAGCATAATTCAGACATCCCCCTCGGTGGTTCTCGCACGGGTTGCTCAGCAGAATCATCCGTGGTTCTTTATAAACGTGCCCCAGCTCCATTCCAGACTTGCTGAATAGCTGAATAGGATGCTACAGATGGAAGCCAGGCACTTGAAGTTAAAAAAAAAACCCACATATGATTTTTTTTTTTTTTTTGGGTGCCGGGGACCGGGCACTAAAGCCAGGACCTCACATGTGGGAAGCCATACAAGCAACCATACAAGTGCTCAACCACTAAGCCACATCGGCTTCCCTGAACTGGTTTTATCATTTGTTTTGCTTGTTGTTTGTTTTTGTTTTGTTTTTTTTCAGGAGGCACTGGGAACTGAATCCAGGACCTCCCATGTGGAAGGCGGGCGCTCAACTGCTTGAGCCATATCTGCTCCCCCACATGGGATTTTATAAACATATCTGGGTAAGAAATTATATAGCAAGTCTATCATGGTTTTTCGTTTTTTGTTGTTTTTGTATTTTCACATTGTTTGACTCTTGTGGTATCTATATAAACATTCTTAGCAGGTCACTTCTGATGAATACATTTGAACAGCTATACTGATCTTTCTCATTTTTTGCTGTGCTTTCTAAGCTCCTTGATCAAAAGCATAGTAGGGTTTTTGTTACTCCCTAATTATAGGATAGCCAATTTATTAGCAATATCCACCAGTATTTCCAAATCCTACTTTAGTAAAACTTTTGGGGAAGCATTTTATAATATTATTCTATTTTTCTAGTGTTTCCTAGATGTTTGAGCACAAGACATCCTCATTCAGCATTCATTTATAACATGACAACACAATAAGCATAGTTTAGAATGTGTATATATTTAATCTCTAGCTATAAAAATGCTTTTTCTTTACAGAAACCATAAATGCATGATTTAGTTTCTTAAGCTGCTCTGCAAATACCATGAAATTGTTCAGCTTAAACAATTGGAATATTTTAGCTTACAGTTTTGAGGCTAAAAGAAAGTCCAAATCAAGGTATCATCAATGCTTTTTCCCCAAGACTGTGGCCTTCTGGGGCTGGATACTGGTGACCCTTGGTCCTCAGCCTGTCATATGGCAAGGCACATGGTGGCATCTTCTGGCCTCTTCCTTCTCTTCTAGATTCAGGTTCTTGCCTTCTGTGGCTTTCTCTCTCTGTGTCTGAATTTCATTCTCTTATAAAGGACTCCAGTAATATGATTAAGACCCATCCTAATTGAGACGGGCCACATCTTAACTGAAGTAACCTCATCAAAATGTCCTACTTACAATGGATCTACACCTCTAGGAATGGATTAAATTAAGAACATGTTTTTCTGGGGTACATACAGCTTCAAACCACTTCGATGCATTAACCATTAAAAATGTAGAAATGAAATATAGCCATAGAATTAAAAATCCAGATAACTGATTTTAAATGAGTGAAAACAACAATCATTTTGATCATATTAGACCAAATCTAATATTTCTTCAAGCTATAAATTAGTGTGATATTATGATTTCTTTTTAATCAACTAATGCTTAAGTAACTAATGCTATCAATTTTGTGTACATCCTTACATAATTTTTCCAGTGCTTATACATATATGTTATATATTCTCAGTTTTGTTTGTTTTATAAAGATGCAATCATATTGCACATTATTGTTCACAATTTATTTTTTCTCACTAAACTATGTTGCGTACACAGCTTGCCAAGTTAATCCATTTATTTAGCCTTCATTCTGTGTAATAGCTGCTTAATATTCGATGATATGGATGTACATTTACTGAATCTGTCGCCCTTGGATAGGCAGTAAAGGTTGTTTTCCATTTTTTGCTATTACAAGCTATACTTTTAGGTGTCTAGGTGGGGGGGGGAGTCACTGGTTCAAAGAGCATGTATATTTTAAATTTAAATTTGTCAGTTAATTTCCCCAATAGTGTCTGAATGCCTATTTCCTTATACTCTAGCCAATATTGGTTGATATTAGTCTCTAAGATTTGCCAAAATAATGGGCAAACCTGCTATCTCATTTCTCTGATGTGCACTTCTCTGACAATTAATGAAGTTGAACATCTCGTCGTATGTTTATTGGTCATTTGCTATCGTTTTCACTGAATTGCTCATCCCTATTCTTTCCCTATTTTTCAGGGTTTTTTTCCTTTTGATTTATAGGATCTCTTGGTTTATTAGAGGTACTATACAATTCTCTGTTACATGTGTTGCAAATATTTTTGCCTCATTCTTTCATTTACTTGTTGTTGTGTTTATGAAAAGCATTAAGACTAAATCGACATGCCTAATTTTCATTTTATAAATTTAGCATGATTTTCAGACTCCTGATTACAGTATTTCTTGAATTCAGAAAAGCTGAGGTTTCAACTAAATGAAAATGATAGAAATGACCATCTAAGCTATTTTAACATAACAATAGATTTCCTCATTGTTAAAACTCTTGAACATCATTAATACTTGATAAGCTACTAAAAATTTCCCAACATCTTAATTTAAAATGGCGACTTCTTTAGATACATATTCTTGTTTTTAGCACATTGTGTGCATACTATTTTCCCCCTTCATTCCAAGAATGGAGGGAAAAAATGTCATATCCCTCACCCATCTCTATTGGTTTCTTAACTTGCTTTAAATCAGAATATAAATCATCATTCTCTTTTCCAGAATTAAATCTGATTGTTCAGCTCAGTCCCTTTGATCCCCCATCTAGGTAGACACCATTCCCTCTAACTTTCCCCTTGCATGGCTAATCATGGGGTGGGTAAGCGGGTCCTGAATCTCAAAGTGGATGGGTGGGTAATTTTCCATCATCAACATATCACTCTTCTCTTCTCTTATTCTTCTCCTTTAAACTGGTGGAATTTTTTTCTAATCTTTTTTCTACTCTTCTCTTGCCAGTATAATTATTTCTGTAATGACGTCTATAAAACGAGTGCAATTTGTTGAGTTCTTTCGATGTGCAAGGAACTAGGGAGACAGAGATAAACAAGGCATGAATACAGATACTTCAGAGACAGAATAATGGCTTCCCAAAGATGTCCACTTCCTAATTCCCAGAACCGGTGAATATGCTACATAACTTGGCAAAAGAGCCTTGGCAGATGCCATTAAGGTTAAGGACCTTTAGACAGGAATGTAATATGGATTATTCAGGTGGGCCCAATCTAAGCACACAAGTCCTTAAAAGCTGAGACCCTTTCTTGTTTGTAGTCAGAGAACAGGAAAGATGGCCGCATGAGAAGGACTCAAACTGTCATTGCTAGCTTTTGAAGAGAGAGGAAGGGGGCCACCTGCAAAGGAATGAGGGCGGCCTCTAGAAGCTTGAAAAGGCAAGGCAACAGATTCTCCTCCACAGCCTCCAGAAGGAAACACAGCCCTGTCAACACCCTGCTCTTAGCCCAGTGAGGCACAATTGGACTTCTGACCAAAGAACTGAAAGATAATACATTTGTATTGTTTAAGCCACCAAATTTGTAGTAATTTGTTATGGCAACAGTAGGAAAATAATATCGCTGCCCTCCACTAAGTGCAAAGCAGCCCAGAGGTGGCCAGTGCAGAATGGAGGCATAAACCAAGCACTCAGGGCAGCACAGGGTATGGCCCGGTTGTTGGGGCTGCCAAGGCACCACAGAGGAAGAGGCCTGCAAGTTGTTTTTGAAGTATTAGGATTTGATGAGTCAGAGAAGAAAAATGATGTTCCAGACAAAGGAACAAACCTCCAAGTCAACATTACAATATAATTGTATATCAATTTTCTATGAGGGCAAAGTTGTGAATAGCTTGAAAAAGGAATGTAAGTACTTCTGCTTCTGGCAAAATAGCAGGCTGGATACTCTGAAGGGTCCTTCTACTTCCCGAAAACCATATGCTGACTAATATGTACTTTTTATTGCCTCACTGGGTTTCCAGGAAATAAGAAAATACCCAAAGCCCTCCATCCCACAACAACAAAAAAACATGGTAATGGCCAGCTAAGTAGATCAGGTCACTTTCCTCCTGAGACACCAGAGAGCTAAAAGAAACTTGTGGAATTACCATCTGTGTGAAGATGAGAATCTGGAGTGGTAAGGCCAGCACTCAGAGCACTTTTTTTTTTCCTGGAGAAGTTTCTCACACAAGAAAAGTGGTTGAGAGACTGAACAGCATAAACAAGGCTCAAAAGGTGTTAGCCACAAGAAGAAAGATGGGTGAATTTGCATTAAAACTGAGAACCTCTATTCACTAAAAGAAAAAGAAAAAGCTATGAAAAGCAAAAAGACAAGCCAGAAAAGATATTAGCAACACATATAATGAGCAAAGAATTAGATTCCAGAACATATAAGGAACTCTGAATATTCAATAATGAAAAGACAAACAATCCAATAGAAAAATCTTCCTCAATTATAAACAGGCATTTTACAGAAGAAGCACAGATGAATAAACATGAAAATATGTCATAGAAAAAGGCAAGATAGCATTTTACACCTACTATATTAATAAAATTAAGAAGTCTGACAATATTAAATGTTGGCAAGAATATCAAGCAATAGGAAAAAGCATACACACTGGTGAGCTATAAATTAGTTCAAATACTTTGTGAAAAAATTGGTATTTTAGAGTCTCATTGAATGTTCACACACCCTGCAACCCAGCAATTCCACTTTTAGGTATAAACCCTAGGAAAACACTCACACATGCACACAGAGATATGCATAAAAGTTGCAACATTGATGGAATAGCACAAGAATAAAATGGAAGCAATTAAAATGATTGCAGACAAGGCAATGGCTGAATATATTATCGTATATTCATACAAATATTATACAACAGTGAAAATAAATGAATAAATAAATGAATGTGTATGAATTCCAATGGAATAGTATGGCAAATTGCAGAGAATTACCTATTATGACAAAAAGTTTCAAAAGCACAAAAAAAATTATTTAGGAATATATTTATAAGTGGTAAAACATGGACGAATTATATTGAATGAAAATAGCAAATTGGAGAAGGCTAGACTATGAAGCCATTTTTATGAAACTCTAAAATAAGCAAGACTAAATAAGTATTATTTAGAAACATATACAGATATATGAAATTTTGCATGGAAAATTACATATAAAAACAATAGCAAACTGACATAGTAAACACAAACTTCAAGATGGGATACTCTGGGCACAGACCAGGGGGCTGGGATGGTGGAAGGGCACATAGAAAGCTTCAATAGAATTGATAATGTCTGGTTCAAACTCTGTGTGATGTGTTCACTGGTGTTCATTTTATTATCATGTTTCTTTAACTGGCGTGCATGTTGCATATATTCTTTTGTCATATCAAATATTACATAATAAAATTCTAATTGAACCACAAAAAATTTTTCATATTATTTTTGCTAACATGGCTATTCTTCCATATTCATCATCCTTGAGTGCTTTTTTGCATTGCTGAACCTGAAGAGGGCCGTGGGCCTGAAAGAAGAAGGAAGAAGGATATGATATATACAGATGCTGCCTGAGCTCAGCTCAGAGTTAATGGTCCTCCCAGGCTAGATGTTGCAACATTATTATAAAATGACAAAGCCAATTCTCAATTACACTACTGGGTCATATTTCTATTTGGTGGCTCATTTCTCAGTATGACTTCTATCTTTAAAATAACCTGCTCGAAAGTGGATGCGGCTTCAAGTGGTTCTTGACTGTCAAGTGCCTTCTCATTCTGCTCCCGTAAAATTGAAAGTTCCATTTAAATATTTCAAAGGAAGGGTGTAAAAACTTTGTTTAAATGACAACTTTTGTTTTAAATATACAGTTTAAACATATAATAAAGGCTTTGTTAGCAAACATGTTGGAGGAATGGGGAGTGACGGTAATGAATTTGAGTCAACTAAGTCAAATTCACATTGGTTTCTATTATCATTTTCAGGGTAAGTGAGGCAAAAATCGAATGACCCTCACCAACTCCACCCCCATCCCAGCACCCCTCATCTCTCAGAACCATACTGCATCTTGCTGGGACTTCCTAAGCACCACAAATCTCTTATCCCACCACCTCCCTTGCATAAACATATTCCCATCATGTCTAATTTCCAAACCAAACTCCCTCCCACCACAAACCTCATGCCACTAGGGGATGGGGGAGAAGTTAATTCTTCATAATATGTGGAATAGGAATTAGCAGAAAACAGAGCCACACTGCAAGTTGTAAAGTAGACTGAAGTTACACAGCCTTGAGTCTAAATCTCTGGCTTATTAGTTGGGTGACCAGGGACAATTTACCAAACTTTTCAGAGCCTCAGCTTCCTCTTCTGGAAAAGAGGAAAATAATACCTACATCCTGGGGTTGTTGTAAGGATTTGATTATTTATAAACTGTAAAAATTCTGTACATACTCAAATATGGTACTTTATTTGTATTGGGTGAAAGTGTCGAAATTACAGAGCTTCTCTCTGGGCTTGTTTATAGAGACATAGGTTTATAGAGACTCTTTACAGGTTCATGTACTTGCTCATTCCTGGATGCAGATTTCTTGACATTCCTTTTCACTGTTGAATCTATTGCCTGAGCCATTACAGCCACTGAACCAAAATCGGGCACAAGAGTTGACCTGCTTGTCATAATACCATCGAACCACATATTTGCTACAGTTTCCAGGCTTGAGGGCTTCTAAGCATCTAGGATCTAAGGGCAGAAAAGGATCATGAGCATTAGGTTGTTCTTTCAGTGAAGAGATTAAAAGTAAAAGCTTTATGAAGTTTTTATATAAATCAACTCTTCTCCATTGCACACTAACAGACTAAGAAAATATGGTTCTAAGTTAATGACAGAAGGGTTTCCTAAAACCCAAAGTATTTCCGTCATCATCTGAAATCCCACCATTAGATATTCATTCCTTTGAAAACATAAAGGTTTTTGATCTTAATGAAATCCCATTAAAAATGTATTTATTCTTGAAAGTATAATACTGTAAGCTTTTATTGACTAATACTTATGTGGGGATGAGTTGACAAGGTAAAGAAAGATATGACTTCTCTCTACTTTGGATTGGATTTAAAAATCAAACTACTATTTGCAGTGAAAATTATTTTGACCCTCTGTACACATTTCCTCCCAGGTGGTCCATAGAAAGTGCCACTACAATCACATGCCTCAGTTTTCAATAGCAGGAAGAGAGGAGAGCCCTCTCCTCCTCCCATAATCATTTCCCCAGATTTGGAGTATGTCTCGATTCATTTATTTTCTCTCTCTCCCATGAAGACTCCTTAGACAAAATGGAAAGGAGTCACTCCCTCCATTCTTAAAAACAAAAAATAAATAATGTACATTGTTTAACTTGTTTTCAAGCCGACCTAAGCTTCTTTTAGGTAAGGCCATAGTCTCTTTTGCAAATTCTGCAGAAAAAAAGAAAAAAAAAAAAAAATATATATATATATATAATGATTAATTCTCTACAGATATTAAATCCAAAGAAAATATGTGATAAATCAGAATCTAGCCCTTTGGCTAGAATCTTTCTCTTTCCTCTAACAACCCAGGGGTCAAAGACTCAAATGCCCAAATGCATGACAAAGGCCACGCATAAAACAACAGGGACTATGGAAAAACAGGAGAGCACAATACTTTCTAAAGGCATTAGATGAAAAATAATAATGGTAATAATAATAATATGATGGCCTAAAAAAATTTATAGGCCAAATTTGTTCCATAGGCAGCCAGTTTTCAAACTCTATATGTAATCCAGTGAAAAATATCTTTGGTACTGCCTGTTTAGACTGGTAACATTTTCTTTCTGGATAAGATTATAGAGACCATCTCATTTGCCTTCCTCATATTGTAGATGCAGATGCAGCAGCTGATTGACAGGGATTTCTTACCTTCACGCACCAACTTTTCTGGCTGTAAAATCAGACCAGGACTTGGAGTTCTGGTTTCCAGACGCTCTGCCCCACCCTCAGGGGGGCTGAGCAATGGCTTCTGGATGGTGGCAGCATCGGGTGAGTGCGGGGTGAACAGGCTGTCAACCCAGGTAGGCTCTGGAGGCTCATTCTTTTCATTCTGATCTCTGGAAACAGTGAACTACACACACAAAAAAATCACATTTTTATTTCTGATAAAGTCAAGTCAAAATAGCTAGTTTGCTTTTGGGGAAATTTAAAGCAATTTCAGCATTGCTGACTAACTTGTGGATTTCCCCACTGCTTTATATGGGTGTAGATGTGTATACATCCATCCACACATTTTCCCACCTCCAGTCATGGATGTTTTTGTGCTGGGCCTTCCAGAGAGATCCACATGAAGGTGGGAAAGATGAGAGGTTGGGCGGATTTTATTTTCATTCTTTTCTTAATCACAGGTAAAAGGAGGGAAAGTAACCACTAATTTCTTTAACTTTTTTTTTTTCATGGCCTTTTTCTCTCCCTTTTCTAACACTAGAGAACTTAGTAATATATTCTAAAATATCTTTAGATTTAAATCTATTTAAATGTCTATAGCAGGGAACAGGCAAATAGTAGCCACTGAATACCTTCAGAATGGGTTAGAGTCTTTCTGATACACTAAGCTTCGAGCAGAACTTAATGAGGATATGCAAAACAGAAGAAAGGAACAAAATAAATAGGGCAACTTTGAACTAATTTTTCATTTCCTCTAGGCTTTAATATCATTGTTTTAAAATAAAAAATTAGGCCCTAACATACATTCCAACTCTAAATCTGGAGTATAAGCAGCCCAAACTTTAGTGGCAGAATATGCACCAAATTCATGGTAGT
The DNA here is from genome assembly GCA_029593785.1 of Cabassous unicinctus. NCBI lineage: Eukaryota > Metazoa > Chordata > Mammalia > Cingulata > Chlamyphoridae > Cabassous > Cabassous unicinctus. Next base: position 57,725 of record JAQZBX010000296.1, read on the forward strand.
GGTTGTCTTTGGAGGGAGAAGGAAGAGAAAGAGATTCTGGAGGAAAATAAGTGAGGGTGTTAACCTGATCTGAAGCAAGAGTGAGTGACCAAATGGACACATTGGTTAATTCTAAATGGTGGAATTCAGGTATTTGTTTAATGTATACTGTATTCTTTTTTACATATCTTAGACTTAAAAACAAAAGCCTGTCTATAAGTTCTGCCACATTTCTATTCCTGCCTTGGAGAGGAATGGGTCCAGCCTCAAGCAGAGGCTTTCCATAGAAAACGATACAAAAAAGGAGTCACAGGGGCATATGAAGGGCCAATACCTGGAGCCAGGACTGCTCAGTAGAGATTGGCCAACAGATGTGTTCTCCTCACGGCCTTTCAGCCTTAGGCTGATGTTCAGTGGGAGGAAAACAGACTTAAGAGTACAAAAAAATGTCCAAATCAAGGCATCATCAAGACAATGCTTTCTTACTGAAGAGAGATTGCCAGCAATTCTGGACTCCTCTGTCATATGGCAGGACACATGGTGGTGTCTGCTAGTTTCTCCCTTATCTTCTGGGTTTCCTTGCTCTCAGCTTCTTGCTTCCATGGATTTTTTCCCTCTTTCTCTGTATTCATCCCATTTATAAAGGACTCCAGTGAGAATATTAAGACCCACCTTGGGTCATGCCCCAACTGAAGCAACCTATTTAAAAGGTTCTACTTATAATAGGACCATCCACAGGAATGGATCACCTTTAAGAACATGATTTTCTGGGGTACACACAATTCCAAACCACTATAAATATTAGAATGTACAGTTTGTAACAAAAGAGTATAAGACAAACAAAGAAACAGGAAATGATGGCCCATCCAAAGGAAGAGGATAAAAATGCAGAAAACAATTTATAGATCAATGCAATCCCAATAAAAATTCCAACAACCTTCTTTGCAGAAATGCAAAGCCAATCATCAAATTTAAATGGAAGGGTAAAGGTCCCCAAATAGCTAAAACCATCTTGAAAAAGAAGAATGAAGTTGGAGAACTCATACTTTCCAATCTTAAAACTTTTTACAAAGCCACAGAATCAAAACAGCACAGTACTGGCACAAAGACAGACATATAGACCAATAGAATAGAATTGAGAGCTCAGAGATCAACTCTCACATTCATAGGCAACTGATTTTTGACAAGGTGGCAAAGACCACTCAATTGGGAAAGAATAGTCTCTTCAACAACTGGTGCTGGGAAAACTGGATCTCTATTTGCATATACACACCATATTAAAAAACTGACTCAAAATAAATCAAAAGCCTAAACATAAGAGATAGAACTATCAAACTCCCAGAAGAAAATGTAGGGAAGCATCTTCAGGATCTTGTGTTAGGCAATAGTTTCTTAGACTTTACACACAAAGCACAAGCAACAAAACAAAAAATAGATAAATGGGACCTCAAAAAAGTTGTGTGTTGTTTTTTTTTTAACTTTTGTTTCTCAAAGGACTTTATCATGAAAGTAAAAGGACAACCTATGCAATGGGAGAAAATATTTGGAAGCCACGTATCTGATAAAGGTTTACTATCCAGTATACATAAAGAAATCCTTCAAATTAACAAAAAGACAAACAACCCAATTAAAAAGTAAGGAAAAGACTTGAATAGACATCTCTCCAAAGAAGGTATACAAATGGCCAGAAAAAAAACATGAAAAGATGCTCAGCATCATTAGCCATCAGGGAAATGCAAATCAAAACCACAATAAGATACCATTTCACACCCATTAGAAAGGCTTCTTTAAATTAAAAAAAAAAATAAAATAAAAAACATGGGAAATAACAAGTGTTCAAGAGGAAGCAGAGAAATAGGAACCCTCATTCATTGCTGGTGGCAATTTAAAATGCTGTAGCTACTGTGGAAGATAGTTTGGCAGTTTCTCAGAAAGCTAAGTATAGAACTACCATATGACCCAGCAGTCCTGCTACTTGATATATACCCAAAAGAGTTGATAGCAGAGACTCAAATAGATATTTGCACACTGATGTTCATAGCAGCATTATTCACATCTGCTAAAAGCTGGAAGCAATCCAAGTCTCTGTCAACTGATCAATGGATAAATAAAATGTGGTATATACATACAATGGAATATTATTCAGCCATAAAAAGGAATGAAGTCCCAATACATGTGACAACATGAATGAACCTTGAAGATACCATCCTGAGTGAAATAAGCCAGACACAAAAGGACAAATATTTTAAGATCTCACTTATTTGAAAAAATCATAGAGTCAGGGGCTATAATATAGGTTATCAGGGGATGGGGTGGTTTAGAGAATGGAAGCTAAGGCTTAACATGTATAGGGTTCTTATTTGGAATGATGGAAATGTTTTGGTAATGGATGGTGGTGATGGCAGCACAACATTGTGAATGCAATTAACAGCACTGAAATATATATCTGAATATGATTAAAAGGGGAAATTTTAGATTGCATATATGGTAACAATAATTTCTTTTTAAAAAATCCATGGAACTACACTACACAGTGAACCCTAAATTAAACCATGTACTTTATGAATATTACAATTATAAAAATATGCTATCATCAATTATAACAAATGTGGTGAGGTGGTATGTGGGAATCCTATGTTTTATAAATCCTATGTTTTTTCTATAAACCCACAACTTCTCTAATAAAGGAAAATTAATAAGAAATAATCTGAAAATTAAAAAAAAAGAGTGCAGCATCTATAGAACATGAATGCACATGCAAAAGAGGACGTCTGACCAGGTACCACGTGATTCCAAAAGGTCCTTTGCTTTCTTATTTCCACAAATTTTTCCTTGTAATTCATTACCCAGAATCTTGTACATATTGCAGGCAAACTTATCAAATTTGAGCTCATTCTGCTCTGAATGAATGCTAATGATCATCAGCATTAGGCCATGTGCTAAGATCTGGAATTTTCCCAGCAGTGCTGGCCAAAATTTCTCCCAGTTGGCTGCCAGCTGGCCCCATAGCCAGCGCCTTCCAGGTGTCTGGCTGCTCAGGAGCCTTCCTTGATTCACTCTTTCCAATGTAACACTTGGGTACCATCCACATCTCTCAGCACCCAGGTACTTAAAGCCAATGTTCTTTCTTTTCACTTTAAGGTTGCTCAGGGCCTTTTGGAATGCCTTGAACTTAGGCTTCCCTTCCCCACATTGACTGCAGCATTTTTAGAAGGAGGAACGTGGGATTTTATTCCATTGAAACCTTCCTATAATATTAGGATAATGCCCTCCATTCTGGCATTATTCAGTAAATCTTTCTGAGTGCTCTAATCATATAATTTTAGAAAAGGGAGAATATTCTGATATTAATCCTTTATTTTACAGATGAGGAAACTGAGACCTCTGGGAAACAGGTGATTTGCCTGGTTCTATCACATTTCTTTATTTCTAAGATGCTATTGATTGTGAGATATGCCATAAATTTAACAGTCTAAAAAGAAAGACCACAACACATTAAATAGGTGCATCCTGAGTTTCATAAATAATAAGATAGAGGAAATGTAAACTTTGGACTCAAGGATATAATATATTTAGCTTTGGCATTGAGACTACAACCCATTCTTCCTAACTTCCAGGTCTGGGGTATTTCTTCTAGATCAGTTTGCCATATGTTTACTTTCCTCAATATTATGGAAAATCTTATATTCTAAGGGTATTAAGTATAACAATAGCAATATATGATGCTTATACAGCAACTTCATATAATAATACCAATAATTATTTACATTAAATAGGCTTTTATCAAGAAGAATTTGAATTTTTTGACTACCACAATAACAAAATATTAATTTTAATGAGAGCATTAATTACTATAGTGACCAATATAACTATATTGTTTTAAGTGTATTAAGCAAGTCCACTTATAATAAATAAATAATTAGGATAGATTTCAGGAAATCAATTCAATTTTCCGGTCAGTGGAGAAACTAAAGTAAAATAAACACTGGACTTGACCCTTGTCTTCTGAAAGATTAGGTTGGATTTCAGGAAATCAGCTCAATTCTCCTGTCAGTGGAGAAACTAAAGTAAACTAAACACTGGACCTGACCCTTGCCTTTTGAAAGTTTCAGTAGCGTTGATTATCGCCTTTGGATAGCCTACTACATTTAGTAATCAGTATTACATGTTTGAGCAAACTACAAAATTTTACTTGAATAGGACATTAGAAGAAAAAATGGATGCACTAAAATATGTATGTTATTCTCCCACTCTACTGCCCTGGAGGCTTAGCACCAAATTAAAATATGTGCTAAAGTGTAATAGACAGGTTTTTAAGAAAATTCAGCCAATTCTATTTAAAGGACATAATTCAATGATGTCATTTTAAAAAAGAGTAATAAAAATTAAAATGACACTATCACCAGAAAATGGATGAATTGAAGGGGATATAGAAAGGAGAGCTAGAATATGAGTTATGAGATAATACTAATATACACAAGAAATGATGGGGCCCTGATCTAAGACAGTAGAGGTGTGGATGAGGAGAAAAGAGTTGACATAGTGGATGTTAAGAACAGACCAATGAAGATAGTTCCCAATGAGTGTGGATGGAAGGTAAGGTAAAAATGAGGTCATGGAGGCATCCTGGGTCTCCTGCTCAGGCTGGTTGGTGGGGCTATACCCCTAGTCAGGAAATCTAGAGGAGCAGCTTTGGAACATCAAATTAATTTGATTCTAGAAGGATAGAAAGAGATAGGGCAGTAGCAAGAGGGAATGTGAATCAAGAGAGGTTAGGAGGATTTTTCTACATGTAAGTGTCTAAAGCCCATTTACTGACTACAGGGAAGGAGTCTATAATATAATCAAATGATTCATCATACCAGTCTCTGCTCCCTCCCTTCCTTTCTGTCTCTCTCTCTTTCCTCTCTGTTTCCCCCACACGCTCTGCTCCCTTACTTCCCATTCATTTGGGAAATCCCCTGAAGTCAGGCTTCTGCCTCCAACATGCCACTGAAACTCTGCTGGAAAAGCCACTGCCATAAAAAAATTTAGTTAGGGTTAGGGTTAGGGTTAGGATTAGCGTTAGAGTTAGGGTATTTAAAGTCAACTGATTGTAGATGCTAATCCCGTCTACAAAATATCTCCACGGTAACATCTAGGCCAGTGTTTGACCAAACAACTGGATACCATATCCCGGCAAAGCTGACATATGAAATTAACCATTTAATCTACCTTGGATATCCATCAGATGCCTCCACCACTTTACATGGTGTGAACTAAACTCATCATTTTCCTTTCAAAAAAAATCGGACCTGCCTCCTATCTTCCCCATCTCAGTATATGTTGTTTCAATCTACCTTAGATACTAGAAACTCAATAGTCATGCCAAAACCCTTCCTCTTCCCTAACCTCCAAACCATTCAACCACTAAATCCTGTTAATTCTACCCCAGAAATATCTTTCCAATATGTGCCTCTGCCTTAGTTAGGACCTCATTATCTCTCACCTGGTGATAGTATCTCATTTCTCAACTACCAGTCTCCTCCCCTCCTCCTCCTATTTATCTTTCACACTGCAGACATAGTTATTCTTCCTATGAACCAAATGTGGCTATGAACCAAATATTACCCATGAACCAAATATGGCCCTGGCTTTAAAAATTCCTCAGCTATTTCCTGGCTGCCTGCCTATGGATGAAGTTCAAGCTCCTTAGCTTGACAATGAAACCATTTATCATTGGTCCTCAAATTACCTGTCCAGCCTTAATTCTCACCACACATACCCTAGGCTATACAGTTCGATTGAACTTGTCTACTCAAAATGCCATGCTGCTTTCGAATTCCCCTTTGCCCACATGTTTCATCTGCTGGAAATACCCTTTTCTCTACTGTTCTCTTGAAAAAACCTTCTTTATTCTTAAAACTCAGTTTAATGTCACCTCCTCTGTGAAGTACTCCATTTCTCTCACTTTCAATCAATTGCACCATCTCTTGGCTTACTTGTCCATAGCTCTGCTAAAGTTCCTAATACATCTCGCATTTATCCATCTCCCTAAAGACTGTGGGCTTCCCTAGGGTAGAACTGTCTTAAGAGCCCCCATTTCGCACAGCAGTAAATGATCAACAAATGCTATTGGAATTCATTGGTGGTAACATAGATAAAATGTGGTTCAGTGATTATGAGAAGAGTTTAAGGACCACTTACTGTTTAGGAAGATTTTAGAAAGGGACAGGAATTGACTGGAGGAGGGACAAAGTGATAAGTCACACCAGCAACAGAAGTCCCCAGTAGCATTCCATGCTCAGGAAGAGATAGAATGTATGCATTATGGTCTGAAATTCACTTTAAAATGCTTCAGTATAGACCAGAGTTTGGCAAACCCCTGCCAGCCAACTCCGAGCCTCTGACTGCTTTTGTAAATAAAGTTTTATCAGAGCACAGTCACACTCATTCATTGAAGTATTGCCTATGGCTGCTTTTGTGTTTTAAAGACAGTGTTGCTAATTGCAACCAAGATCGAATGGGTCCCAAAGTGGAAAATATTTACTACATGGCCCTTTAGAAAAAGAGTTTGCAGACCTTGGTATAGAGCATGTGGTATAAATGAGTACGTTAATCTCAGTGGACAGCAGGGGCAGTCCATTGCCCTAATGCAAAGTACAAATTTCAGAGTTGGTTAGTATTTAACCAAATAGAAATATGGGAGAAGCTTTCTGTCCTTCTTTGAACAGGATGTAAAAATCTAGTGAGCCCTGTAATCTGTGGCCTTAGGAATGGCATGTTGGGCTTGATTCCACAATGGTTCTGGGTCCACTTGCTGACCTGGAGGTTTCTCAGGCCTGAGTCCACTGAGAGTGTTAGCTGAATCCTGATGCTAGAGTATTGTTGCACTTGCTGACAGCGAATCTTTCATAAAAGGATAGGGCAGGGACTTCGCTAAGCTTACAGAACAGATACATGTCTGCTGTGTGCCTGCTAGCTAGAGGATATCAAAATGTGTAATAGGGATTGGTCTAGATTTGCTTTAGATGTAATGTGGTGGCGAAGAGACTATAGCACTCACTCACCAGTACCTAGGGGAGGCTCCCCCTTTTGCCTAAAAGAACCTAATAGTTGCTCATGACCTGATTGACCCAGGACATTTCGTTGAAGCTTGCTATGAAGAGAGTCACATTTGTCTCAACACATACAGGAGGCAATTCTCATGTACAAAGGGTTGGGGAGCTCTGCATCCACCCTCACACCATATGCGTGTATCACCTGCCTCCCCGCCCCACTCCAAGCACTGGAGGTAGAAGATAAATGAACAAGAATGAGGCTTGGAGTGTGGGAGAGAGTCAATTTGGGGTGTACATACTTTGAAGAAACTTGAGAGGGTGCAAAGTGAGGTATGGATGCACAGATGGTTGTGTATGAAAGGCTCTGCAAGGCGCGCTAAGTGGGTGGATTCAAATAGTATAGTGTTCATCTGTTTCTGTGTACATGATTACTTTGGTGGTGGCACGGCTATAACATAAAATATTATTTGCATAATTTAACAATACTTTTAAAATCTGGACATTTTTATAAATACTATATTCATGTCCTTGGGCCCCAGAGCTGTTTCAGAACCGGAGATCTGGAAATTTCCTTTAGATCCAAGGACCTGAAAATACAAACACCTCAGGTGATTCTTGACAGTGCGGAGCAAGATGGCCTTTTAGGTAGAAGAGACAGAACATGCAATTTTAAGGTCTCAGATTAAGCATGACAGTCACTTACTGACTCAAGAATTTGTTTCTCAGGCTCTGGAGTAGATTCATTGAATTCTTCCCCTGACATCCCAAGTCCAGACTGAGACGACGATGAACCAAAAATGTGAAGGAAATAGGAATCAAAATCCTCACAAATTTCTTTGAACAATTTATCCTTTAGGGTTTCTTTTAAAAAAGAAGTAGGAAAAAGAGACAATAGAAGCAATGAGACATTATTCAAAACCTGTTTTAAAAGATTGGCACTCTCTAAAAATAAGCAGATAGTTCCCCATCATTTGAAAACAACTGTGAGGTGAACTAAGTTATAAAGCACTTTTACCTTATCTATAAGAGGTTATCTAAAATAATTGTATTTAATTCAATACTATATGATGATCCAAATAGGCAAAAGAATGACCATAAGTGCTTGTTTAACTGTGTCTAACTGTGAACTATTATATACAAGGGCCTCACCCTTGTATATAATATATATCATATAGCCTCACCCATAATAAGTTGAATAGGCATTACCTCTGACTTAAGGGATGGCAAAAGTTCTGCCAGTCCAAAAATATATCCCTCACTGGCTGTAACCAATTACTGACTCTTTTGGATAACATGACAAAGATCACCATTTATTAAACTATAACTTGTTTCAAAACAGTATAATATTTTCAGCCATTCTAACACATTAACAGCCCAGTGAGATTGAATATATCAGACAAACCCACCAGTTTCCTAGCAGGGTGTTGTGGAAATGGGACTCCAAGTTAGATAGCTCTGGAGAAAGGGGGAAATAGAACACAGAAAGATTCTGCACGTGGGGTGCTATCCTATGGCCGGCTGTGCTGGTACCCAGAGGAGGTAAGAAGCAGCAGGAGGCTTCGAGGGTGCACGGCAGGCAGCATCAGACCCCATTCCCAGGTGGGCGGAGGACGAAGGATAGAGCCGATCTGAAGGCTGGAACTAAATTAAGCATAACTTTTACCTTCTTCCCAAGCTTGCCCAGTGTGGGCCCTGCCTGAATGAGTTATCAATTTCCAAAGAATTGGAACATGATTCACTATAAAGTGATAATGAGCAAAATTAACTCATAAATACATCAGTGCCTTAGGGTGCCTGATTAGGAAATATCAGATCATGTGAGAGAGGAAATGTAGCATAGGGAAGCC
>JAQZBX010000296.1:66690-120787 GCA_029593785.1 Cabassous unicinctus
TTTTTTTTTTTTTTTTTTCATTTACAATGTTCATCTTCATTCATATTGATTCTATGGTTATTTTCTGCCTTGCTGCTGGCTGGCTCCATCCCTTATACCAGCCAGGTAACTTTCTAAACATTACCCAGATTTAGCTATGCCCCCAAGTCCTATTCTTTCTCTTCATCCACATCCTTGACCTTAAATACTCCAGTGGAACAACTCCAAAGTCATTAACACTTATTATGAATGAATAGAGACAAGGCATGACAAACTGGATTAACTCTAAACTGGACGGTACTAAACTTTTTGTGCCTCTGGAGTTTATGTGTTACACTTTAATGTGAATTTGGGCACAAGCCTCATTAGCCTCTGATTTCCATTTTTGGCCAGTATAATCCAGTAATGTGGGCTTTGGAAGAACAATGTAAATTCCTACCCCCTGAGGCAGACAGCCTTACCTTGCAGAGCAAAGAAGTTATCTAATTCATAGACATGCTCACTATCTGGGTCAGTAGCAATTAGATTTATTTCTTTGCGGAAAACAGCAATATTGGGGTCATTTTTCTTCACCACCCCAATCACATATGTTTCAACACTAATGTCACTGGATTTCTTCACCTCTTCTGCCAGGAACTGTTTATCTTGGTCATTTGACTGCCCATCTGTGATGACCAAGGCCACCTTCTTTACACCTGACCTTGCATCCTGGAACATGAGGTTGGCTTTTTGGAGAGCAAGGCCTGTGTAGGTGCCTTCCCCCAGATACTGCATGTTGTCCACAGCCAACTTCAAGTTGTCCTTGCCAGAGAACAGCTTCAAATCAGATACCACCTCCACCTTATGGCTGTAGTTGATTACACCTATGCGGGCGGTGGAAAGGTCCCCAGCAATCCGGTCAGTGAGAGCTTTCACAAAATCTTTGATGATCTGGAAGTTCTCTAGCCCCACGCTTTCTGAACTGTCAATCACAAACACAAGCTCCACGGGAATTTCTTTGCATTTGCGCCCACATCCTAAAAGGTGAATGTTAAGACAGAAACATTGCAGGTATGAAATTCAAAGCATAAATGATCAGTACCAGATGGGCGATGGGCTGGGTGAGAGGGACAAGGATGAAACTGAGACCTGGATTATTACCTCCCTCATGAACAGCTGACAACTGTTTCCCTTCTGGTTTCTACATTAAACTCTTTTTCAAATATAGGGCAGAAATATGGAAAACATTCTAATGGATAAAATAATAAACACCCACATGCCCATTTCTCAGATTAAAAAATGTGTATGCCTTCCCAATTACCTTGCCCTCCCTTTCCTCAAGAGGTACCCATAATCCTGTATTTGCTCTTTATCATACTGCCACTTATATTTATTCTGAATCTGAAAGCTGATATTTCTGTCTTTACCATATCCTTATATGAAAATGGAGATTTGCTCATTGCATGGCCAATGGGTAGAGTAAAGGGATGAAATATTTTTAATGTAGGGAAGGATTGGGGCTCTTAACTGTAGGCAAGAATAGCTTCCCCTAGCTACTCTAGTTGATGTTCCATCACCACAATGACAACTATGGCAGTTCTCTTATTATCAAGGAGGTCAGGGTCCATCCACACTAGGAATACCTTTTAGGGGAGCAATTCCAGAGAACACTGATCAACAAACAACTTCTACTTACAGTTTACCATTCAAAGAAGTTGCCAGAGTCATCTGGCAATAATATTTATTAGAGTTCCATTTGTTTATTCATATCCTCATGTTGCTCAATAACCATACCACAGGAAATCATCAGGAAACCAAGTGTTCTTATTACAGGGCTTCTAGAACTCAGAAGCCATGTCTAAATTGGCCTTTTACCATAGAGAATGAGTCCTCTGCTGGTTTCTAAGGCCCAGAGTCTACCAGAGACCGGAGATTGAACCCGGATCCATGTGTGGGAAGCTGACACTCAACCACTGAGCCACATTGGCTTCCCTGAGTTGGCTTTTTCATTTGTTTTGCTTGTTGTTTGCTTGTTTTGTTTTTTCAGGAGACACCAGGAACTGAACCCGGGACCTCCCATATGGGAGGTGGGCACTCAACCATTTGAGCCACATCCGCTCCCTAAGGCCCACAGTCTTTTGGAAAGACAAGCCTTTTCTGGGATTCTCTGTATGGAAGGAAAGAATATCCCTGCCATTGTCCACTTTAAAGAATAAAGTTTCATTTTGTTATTCCATTAATCTTTTGCCTTTTGGCTAATCTCCTTTCTTCTTCTTTTTGGTGAACTTTATTTTAAGCCTAAGGTGTTTAGCCGTGGGCGCATTTTGGATATAGTTGCGAGGCAGGCTCAGCTCCTGGCTGCATCCCCCTGCCTTTGGGGATAGAACACAGCTCTAGAAACAATGCTCAAATCTCAATTTGAAAAGACTTTAAGGAAAAATGTGGAAATTATAATTGCTAGCTAGCAAGGCTCAAATATCAGTTGGATCCTTTGAGTCATATTTCCTTTGCTGTGTTTTTCTTCCCAAGCATGGAACTCAGGTAAATGTCACTGAATACAAATAAGCGCTGTGCTTACAAAGGGCCCGGATCTCACAGACTGGGGGCTGGTGCCTTTATCCTCCCTAATCAGCGGGGAAGATGATTTTCTTTTCTTAAATCAGTATTCCTACAGTCCCTCTCACTGCTTCCTTTCAGTCTCCCATTGACTTTTCAAATGAGCTTCCAACATTCCCACTGGCTATAAAATATACACATATCTTGATCAACCCAGTTTTAGCACAGTGGGGTCAGTACTTTAAAGTGATGGTTTTCCCTTGATAGTCAAATCTTACCACATATTTCAATAATAATTTTAATAATGTCTTCTCTCTGGGGGGGAAAAGGAAATGTATTAATATTAACTGTAAGATAATATTTTTTCTTATAGACATAAAAGATATGTCTTATTACAATCATTATTGGGTCATTTGATTTAATTCTTCCACTGCAGAAAATAAAATAGCCCAGAATCTAAACTTTGGACATAATATAGCATATCTGAAATTATTTTGAGTTATGAAACTTAATTGCTTAGACTTTTGTGGCTCTAAGATTTACCAGCTGTGTGGTCTTCAGCATTAGGAAACAGTATCTATATTTTAGGGTTTTAATCCACACCACACCAGCACATACAGAACTCTTAGCACAGGGTCTGGCACCACTCAGCACTACCTACAATGGTGTGGTTTAGTGCACACCTTCAGACAGACGATTTAAACCACATCTGATGAGAAACCAACACAAGAAGTGGAGCAAGAATTCATTCTATGCTGTTGTCCCTCCTCTCTTTTTGTACTAATCCCTGATTTTGTGAATCCCCTCCCCAGTTTCCTAATACCCTCACTTTGGCTCTTCCATGAAATGTCCCCATGCTCCTGAACCATCCCTTCCCTGGTGCCCATCAGCTCCATCAGAAGGGCCTGAGATTAGCTGGGTATTAGAAATAAATCTGCCAGTGCCCTGCCTGGTGTAGCATTTTTAGAAGTGACCTGCACTTGTTCCCCGTGTTGGGTGTGCTGCAGGGTAGGGGGAGTATTCCACATAGGATAACATTGCATTGCAATATTTGAGTGGAATTATGACTCAGAGTACATAGCAGGAAGAACAAAAGGAAATGTGGAAGACAGACAGCCTATAGCAAGGCTTTTGTCATGATGAAGAGTGTGGACTTTATCCAGGGCAGTGGGAAGATACATGATTCCCAAGCAGAGAAGAAATCTGATCACATTTGCATTTAAGATGATCACAGCAGCAAATGGGGAGGTTTGAGGTTGCTAAATATTCATCAGCGATGCATAATGAGACCAGAAGGCAGTAAGGGTAGAGATGGAAGGGAAGGACTGGCCTGGAGGGACATTTCAGAGGGAGAATGAAGGGGGTTGGTGAGTAATTGGAAGAAAGCAAGAGGGAAAGAAGGATTCTAGGATGTGGCAAATGGTGGTGGTACCAAACTTTGAGATAGGAAGAAGTGGAATAGAGGCAGGTTGGGAGCCAATGGAGATCATGAGTTCAGTTGCTGTGTTTGAGGTATCTATGGGACATCCTATTGGAGATGTCCAGTAGGCAGCTGGATGTTATAAGGTCTGGTGCTCAGGATAGCAGTCCAAGCTGGAGGCAGGTTTAAGAAATGCCAGCACACTGGGATCGCAAATGGGATTGCCCAGAGTTTCTCAACCTTTTAAAAACCATTCCTTTCCCTCCCCCAGTCTTAAAAACATATTCTTTTCTATGTTTATAATATAAAAACAATATCTCTTCATTCTTTATGAAATTTTATTGTGCTATTAAATCAGCCTTTTCAAACTACCTTAAATGGCTGTCCCTTCCTGAGAGTATCAAGGCAGGGAAGAGAAGATGGAGGACAGAGGCTGGGAAATGCCAACATTTAAGGGACAGGTGGAGAAAGAAGGCCTTATTGAAATAATTTGGTGTCAATTATTAAAACAATTAACTCCATCACTGGTATTTGCCTCTTAAAAGAGGAGTTTGTCAGTCTGGAAATAATCTGAAATTAATAGCTGTTTAGAACAGTCCAGCTTTCACACTGAAGCAGCCTGTGTGAGGTTGGCAGGAGAAGCCAACTTTGACTCTAAGGGCTCTGCTATTTGCTAGCTAGGTAACTTTGGAAGTACTGTTCATCCTTTCTCCCTGACTTAACATGTTCTCATTTGAAGTGGTAATAATACTACCTACCTCATGGTGCTATCATGAGGATTAAATGTGGAGTCTTGGGAAAGAGAGGGCCGTGGCTGCACCTCCTCCTGCTCTTTACATCTCAACCAACCATTCCCACACCGCATAGGGCCTGGGCCAGCATTCAGGCCGAGAACCCAGTCCTCACTTCCAAGCTCTGTCCAGCTCTGAAAACAGCTGCTCTTTGGCTACCACTTGGGCAGGCCCATCCATACCAGCCAGTGCTGTCAGATCTTCAAACTTGGGACCATTTAGCAGGGAATTCTGGAGTCTCAGGTATCCAGAAGGTGGTATAGAAGAGGGACCATTTGCTCAGGGTGGGCACTCCCCATGGCCCCAAGGACTCCCCATCCCAGGGAAGGTATATACAGCTGAAGAAGGCTTAGAAGTCCAGAGTGGGGCCCCAAATCATGGGCCCACATTTAGCCATGCAGTACTGGTTAAAGATGGTACAAATGCGAAAGAGCCTAACATAGTGCCTGTCACATACTAGATTCTCTCTCTCTTTTTTTAAAGATACTTAGATTACATAAATGTTACACAAAAAATATAGGGATTTAGATTCTCTTTTAATGTGTATTCTCTTTCTCTTCACTCTTCCCTTCCTGTTAGCCCCTTTTTCTAGAATACAGAATGCCAAGGACAGTGGAATCATGTCCCCATTTCCAAAGATCTCTGCCTCTTGGTTTGAAACCTTCAGCTTAGGAAGTAAAAATCTACCTTGACCCCCAGATTTACCCTAACTCATTTCTCATATCCACTTCTTCTATCATAGCCTTTATCACACATAGATGAGCATCATTTACTTGTCTTTCTTCCCACTAGACTGGGAGCTGCTTGAGAGTAGGGACCTATTCTCTTATTCATTACTATGTCCCCAGTGCCTATCTCAGAGCCTGACTCAATAAATGGTGAAATGAATGAATAAATGAACAAATGAAAGAAGGAAGGAAACTAGTGCTACTCCCCATGTTGGGAGTGAAGGGCTAGTATAAACCTCCGGGAAACTTGTGCACACTCTTCCTTACTTTTGGGGGAGGAATTGCTACATATGTAGCTGCTTCATGTGTTGTAGGCCTTTGCTGGGGAACAACAAAGAGAAAGAAGGCAGATGGGCCATAAAAAACATGTGCAGTTCTCTTTGTCACACGCAGGCGCTCTGCTCCTGCTCTCACCACCTGAACTCCCATATCCCTCACACCTGGATTTGCTGGGCAGCATCCCCAGACTATAACATTCTAAAATATCAAAAGGGGAAAAAGAGGTCTCTTTTCTCTCCCCAGCTCCAGGAGATGTAATGCTTTTGAACCAGAAGGGAAGAATTAGACCTGGTTATAGAAATCAGGGAACTTTCCCACCCTGTAGGAATTGAAAGAACTTGCCTTTTGTTTTCAAAGGTGTGGGAAGAGGAATAGGAAAGAGTTTATAGATAGTTAGCAAATATATGTTGAAAGAGTGAACAAATACATAAAAGTAGACCTAGTTTCGGGATTGTTCTTCTCCTCAGAGCACTTCCTAAAGGAACTAGTTCGGTAAAAAAGGGTCCCCATTCTGAAACGCAAAGGACCATGTAAAATGAAAAATCATTTGGTCATTTGACTTCTTATAAACAGCTCACCTCCTTGTTACCAATAATATCAATGTACCCAATTCTACCAGTGGTCAGAGGGGAGTAGCCATACACTCTTCCTCCATGCTGAACACAGGCTGCCAGATTTCATTTCTCCCCTAAAATTCATATTCAATTACCTCATGCACCCAAGTCAACACTGGGCTTGCGGGTTACTACTATTTCAATGGCAACCGGAATTCTGCATCAAAAGAATTTATAAATCTAAAGCAGTAATTTTGGCGAATCTAGACCCCTCAATTACCCTCTAGGAATGATACTCACTGTGAGTCCCTGGTCTCCCTTTGGTCCTTGTAACCCCTACTTAGTGGAAGAAAAGTAACAGTCAATACCCGCTGGAACCAGTAATATATAAAATTACAGCAAGACTTTAAAAATCACTTCTCACCTGTTTTCCTGGTGAGCCAGGGTCTCCAACTTCCCCTTTATCCCCTTTCTTTCCCATATCGCCCCGTTCTCCATGCTCTCCCTTTATAGCGTAGCAAGAAAGAATAAGTTCAGAATGAGAATATTAAAGACAGATAAGAAAAATTCTAATATTTGGTATATTCACAACTGATATCTCTGGTTCTTATTGGTATACTATACTCACAAATACAATGTATGAGGGAAAAAGAAGTTTGGGGCAGTTTATTTAAACTTCCCCAACCAACATTATCTAATTCATGATGAACCAGAGATCTCAAAGCTGAAGAGACCTCAGGAAACCATCTAATCAGCTCACTGCCTTCCGGAAGTTCAACTGTCATATAATTTTACCCTGAGTTATCTGGTATTTCCTGCATGGTGGGTTGTATTTATTCCTTTATCAGATGACTTTTGAGGATGACAAAAATGAGATTTCTTAGTTAGGCATATTTGTAGGTGGAAAAGGCAAATGAACTCACTTTCAGATGGAATGTTTCCCCTTGAGAGTTGTAAGAAAAAGAGTGGCAAGTATATGAGAGATCTTCCAAAAGTTAAAGATACTGAGATCCAAAGCCTATGCCTCGCTCTAGGGTTGAAATACTTACCTTCTGGCCTGGGAGGCCACGGCCCATTGTGCCCTTTGTACCTGGAATGCCTTGAGGTCCCTGCTCCCCCTACACAGAATGAGACAGGGATACTCTTGTTAAATTCCCAAGACAACACAGAATATGCTGTGGGTCAGAAACATACTTGCAGTTTCAAAAGTGCATTATCTTATTAACTAAATTTGGGGGGGTGGAAATATATGTCGGATGGGCGCAATGGTTTGCTAATCAATGTTTAATGACTGAATCTGGGGTAGGAGTGAGGGCCCTGGTGTTATCGGAAATGGTGTCTAGGTTCTTGACTTTGTCGCAAGAAAGAATTCAAGGACAAGCCACAAATTAATTAGCAGAGAATTTATTGGGGGGTGGGGGTGGGTAAAGCAAGAGAAGAGAAATATGCCTTTAGAGTGTAAGGTGGGCATTTTCAAGGGAGAAAATGTGAAGTTCTGTCCTGGGATCCCCCTGTTTTATGGGGGGGAGGCATACAGGACTCCAGGGTCTGTGCTGATTGGCATATTTGAGACAAAGGAGGGGAGCTCAACTGGGTGATTTGATTCTCTTAGGGAGTTGCTGCCCAGTGGTGATTGGTTCCTGGCTATACTGATCTCATAGGGGGCTTCTGAAAATGGGTAGGTAGTGTGGGAATATCCTCTTTTTCTCCTATTTTCTGCTGGTGGGCACAGCAAGCTGCATTCCTATGACTTGTTTATGCAGTCAGCGGGCACACACTGCTGGTTTGTTTCCGCAGCCGATGGGTGAAAGGTGTAAACTGCATTCCCATCACATCAGTAGACATAGGCTACCTACTGATAACCTACCTACATGAGCTCAACAGGATGCTGCTCCAGTTTTTTCTATTGGGTGGTGTTTGTGTGGAAATTTATTAGGTTTTCTGCCTCTCCTCCTTAGGTCCCTATTCTATCCTGCCTCATTGATTTGTAGCATTTGCCTATTTCTGAGGTATAAATACTCCCACCTTGGTAAATTTCAAGCTAACGTGGTATCAACCAGTTCACAAATAACAAATAGCTGTTATTTCCATTGTGATGTTAATGGTGATTTGATTATATTTTAATATTTTTCTATATTTTCTGATATGCTAAAAGTATGCATTATCTTAATAATGGGGTGTTGCAGTTGGGCAGTTTGATGTAATTATGAATTCCAAAAATATAATTGGATCATGCTTGTAAACTGATCTGTTAATCTGGGCATGATTAAGTTATGATTAGGGCTTTGACTGGGCCACATCAGTAGGGCGTTGAGCCCCACCCCTTGGTGGGTGGGGAATCGAATATAAAAGGCATGGCAAAGAACAGAGTTGAAGCAGTTTTTGAGAAGCAGTTTTGATGTTGGAAAGAAGGCCCCAGGAGAAGAGAAGCGAGCCATTTGCCTGATCGTCTACAGCTGACCTTGTAGAGGGAAACAGGAGCTAAGCCCAGAGAGAAACGCAGCCCGGGGAAGAGAGGAACCCAAGAAGCCTGAACGCTGGCAAATGTCGGCAGCTGTCTTGCTCCAACATGTGGCAATGGACTTTGGTGAGAGAAGAAACTTATGCTTTATGGCCTGATATCTGTGGACTTCTACCCCAAATAAATACCCTTTATAAAGACCAACCCATTTTTGGTATTTCACGTTAGCACCCCTTTGGCTGACTAAGACATGGGGGAAAGGGTCTATAACATTATCTCTCTTCAGTTAATGCCAAGAAGTCAGAAAAAGAGATGTTTATATAATTTACCATATACTCTTAGTTCCATCCTTGGTAATTTGTAGCAATATGAATCTATAAATCTAAATTTAACCCCTGCTTCACTCAGAAAGTTGAAATGTTTTCATTTCCCTACATGTTTTTAACCTTCCCCATCATCATTTAACATTATCTCTTGCCCCACATCAATTACACGTTTTGAGAGCTTGAAATAGGAATAAGTACTAACAAGAGTACAAAGTCATTGTGCTGATGCTACCTGGATTCCAACACTCCATCCTTACTTAACTCTGGATCATTAGTAACAATCAGACTGTGGCAAAGGTTTGAAGGGCCGTGGACTCCTAGGGATTTGATTTGCTTACTTTGGGCAGTGTTTCTCAAAGGTACCCTGACCACCCCACTAGAATCACTGTTATGCTTGATAAAAATTCCAAACCCCAGGCCCAACTTCAGACCAACTAAGTGAGAATCAAGGTTTCTGGTAGGGGGAAATTATGCATATTACCATAAGGATGCTAAAGCTTGAGAGCCACTATTCCAGAAGGCATGATGGGCTATACAAGTTAACTCTTGGGAGGGGCCACAGAGGCACACTTGGGGACCACTCTAATTTTGAGTATCTCAGCATGCCTCTGTTTCCTAGCTCACTGGTTTTCAAGCTTTTAAAAAACCAAAAGAGCCCTTTCTTTTTAAAATAGTTATAATGAAATATTTCAGACATACAAAAATTATACAGAATAAGATAAACACTAGTTATATGGGCCCTAAATGGTAAACGAAACTCAGATTCCAAGCTAGGGATTTCAAGCATGGGAAAGGAGAGGAGAAAATTCAGTTCGGTTTCCAAAGATGGCACTCCTAACACAGATGCCATGAAGAGGCATAGGTGGGAGTATGTGGAAAATGAAGATCAACCTCATTACACTTAGTGAAGATATATTCTATTAGGAGTGAGTCCACAGCTTCATCTTTGAATGTGAAGGATAAAGGCTCTGCCTGCATACAGATTAGGTGGCCTTCCCACAGAGTGATATGAAGGTCCCTGGGAAGATACACGTCTGAGATTCTACCATTCTCTCCTCTAATTAAAAAGAAATAAAAAACAAATATTGTAAGAAAGATATCCTCTTAAGAAAGGTGTCTTAGTAAGTGACACTTTGGTGTAAATTAGCTTTCTCAGATTTTTTGTAGAGGTGAATGAGGGCATTTTCATTCAATCAGGTATGATTGGAAGGTAGCTTTGAGTAGTCAGGTACCACAGGTACCTGAGCTGGGGAGTTAGGAGGGTTTGTGGCCAGGTATAGGGGAAATTGAAGGCTCATGGAAAAACGCGAACAGGAAATCCATGGCGTACTTTGTTTCCAAAACAAAGGACCTGGGACTTGGATGCAATGGTGAATTATCACTGGGAATTATGTATTAGGCAAAGTGGGTCCAGAAAGAACTTGATACCTTTCTGACAATTTTTCAGAATAATTATTTCTTTTCCAAACTTTTAGGTTCTACCACAGCTAAAACAGAAGCTGCCCAATAAATGTTTATGACTAACTAGCTGTCATTAAAAAATGACAAAATTTTCTAACAAAGTTACAAGCTGTTGTGGATTCATTGCCATGCCCCCAGGGAAGAACTGCAGAGTAGCCAAGTATCATGTTAGAGTCAGCTCCATATTCAGGAATATATTTTGCATTACTTCACCACATAGGCATTTTTTAAAGGCCCAATTTTATTCATATCTGACAGTAATCAACCATAAAACCATTATTTATTTTCAATGTAATAACTGATTGACATTTCTCAAACAAGCTGTTTAGTTCTTTATTTTCCTGATAGTTCTTTATTTTCTTTAACATATTTGCTATGTGTTGCTAATTTGCACTAGATGTCATAATAAGAATAACCAAAATTAGATAAACTTGACCAAATCTGACAAAGTGTTTCACAACCTTGAATTATACCAAATCAAGGAGGGTGGGAGGAGCATTGTGTACGAAGACTATTGCAATGCTACTTATATTCTTGCAGTAAAGCCAGCGATGCATTTATAGCAAGGGAGTTATCATCTCACTTCCAATTTCTTCCCCTCAAGAACAATTTGAATCTCTTGGGTATCCAAAGTCTCACAGATCAATAAAGCTTCTGCTAGATTCTTATGCTCTTTTGCATCACATGTACAAGGTCACGGGTTCAATCCCTAGTACCTCGTTAAAAAAAAAAAAAAAAAAAAGATATGTTTTGCTTTTTCATATGAGTCCCTTAGAAGGATTCTTATTTCTTGTTCAATAGCAGATTGAGTTTCGGGACTCAGTTTCCCTGTGCCATTGTAGGTCATAATGCCAAGCTTTTCACGCGTTCCAAATTTGGTAACCTTCCCCTTTGCAATTTTAGTTGCATTATCAAAATCACTGGAAGCACCTGCTGTAATTGGTCAGTTCCAAATAAAAGCTCCTCTGCTACTCTTCTTCCCATACTAACATCCATTTGTGCAAGTAGCTGGGCTCTAGTTTCATTCCACCTGTCATTCTCAGGCAACAGGGCCACACATCCAAGTGTTGGCCCTCGTGGTATGATTGTAGCTTAATTGATAGACATTGCTCCTTTACTGTAATATGTAATGATAGCATGACCACATTCATGATATGCTGTGATGGTTTGGGTTTTTTTTTGTTGCTTTTTTTCTATTAATTTCCATGCTTCTATGTTCAGGCCCCATTAAAATTTTATCTTTTGAAAACTCTAGTTCCTTCATAGTAACCATTTCTTTTCCATCAACAGTTGCTTTAATGCAAGTTGGTTCAAAAGATTCTCCAACTTGCTCCAGAGAAGCCAACTGTACCCCGAGCTATGATTTCTGGATCAGCAGACTGACATACTTTATTTTATTGAGATACTATTTCAAAATTTCTGTTTGACCTTTCACGCCTGGACTTGGAACTGTAACCTGCATATCAAAATGACCAGGACATATTAAGGCATCATCTAATCATTAGATTAGGCATTAGATTCTAATGCCTCTGGGAAATTTGTAGCTCCTATGATGATAACTCCTTCATCGGGCTTAAAACCATCATTTCACCAAGAAGTTGATTTATAAGATTTCCCACCAACAGAATCTAATTCAACAATAAATATAACACAAGCAGCATTTGCTTTTGCTTCCCTAAAAAGATTTCTGATGCGGCTGGCTCCCACGCCTACAAACATCTCATCAAATTCTGATCCAGAAACAGAATAAAAAGAAACATCAACTTCTCCAGCCACAGCTCAGGCAAGAAGTGTCTTTCCCGTGCCTGGTGGTCCAATTAAAAGAATTACTTTTGGAAGTTTGCCTCCAAGCACAGTAAATTTTTTTGGACTTTTCAAGAATTCAACAACTTCCTGTAATTCTTGTTTAGCTTCCTCCACTCCTTTAATGTGCTCAAAGGTGACATTTTTCATCTGGACAGGATCTACTGCAGAATCAAGCCCCACTGCTGTCTGGAAGCGGACAGATAAAAATGTGGGTTTTTTTGAGTTCATAGGTGCCAAGCAGCAGAAAAAGGAGAAACAGAAGAGTTTGCCTTAAGGAATCATTGGTTTTTGTGTTAGGGCTTGAGCTTTCAGAAAACCCTCTGCAACACCAGTTTTAAATGCATCTTGGTGAGCTTCAGGCATGTTTTTGGTTTTCATGAGTTTGTCCAAACTTTCAACGTCGGAGCCCCTGTCATGCAAAAGAAACCCTTTCACAAAAGATGGCATTATATGCTGTGTTTCTACTAATCTTTCAAAGGTGGACTGTAGACACCGTGTCCTTGATTTCAAAGTTATAAAACCCCAAGACTGTATGAAAACTGGCCAATACTGAAGATTTGAACAAATGCTTTGAGAAGATCTTGGATGCTGTCTGTATAAGCAAGAGGAACGTAAAGTACTAAATATATCTAAGGAACCATATTTGTTTTCAAAGAAGGACTGTGCAGAGACCTGAGATGTTTGCCAAAAGGAAGAAACTTTTCTGCCTTTATGAAACCCAGGAAGTAGACTGTCTACTAGTCGATAAATCTGCCCAGTTTTAATTCAGACAATCCAAGGCCCCTTAAGTTAAGTACGGTCTCGCTGCCAGGAGCCTCATCCTCAGTAACTACACCTCCATGCTGTTTTTGAGGGACTGATGCACTGGGGCTGCATCGTGGCGACAGGGAAGACATCTTCTCCAGGCCCTCAGTGACATTCCCTGCCTGCCGAAGCTGCCCCGCTGGTCTACCGCCTGGCAGGGAGGCGCTGAGCCCTTTCTCTTCCTTCTTCTTCTCCCTCCCTGTTGCTCCTTCTGAAACATGGCCTCCCACCATGTAGACATTTCATACATAATTGTTAATACCATAGCTACTCCAGGCAGCTGAATTTCCCTATAACAACGGCAAATTTTTTATATTTTATGTTTTTAAAAATCACCAGTTTTCCTTCAAAATACTTGAAGGCTTTGTAAAACTTTCAGGGCAGTCTATCTGGCTAAAAGCCTTTAGTAAGTCCATGTTTAAGTTGGCAGAGGTAAATGCTATCCAGTCAGACTTTTTTCTTTGTACGTCTCAGGAAAATGACAGACAATGATTTCAATACTCATGAGAAGCAACTGCAGGAATGGACTTGTCTATCTGAAGGTATAATTAAATCCAAATTTCAAAACCAGCTTTTAAACTCTTAGATCTGTCCTGTTAACAATGTGATCATTTTAATTTTTTCAGATGATTGCTTGTTCTCTGGAAGAAAATTTCTAAGGAGAATGTACTACTTGAATATTTTAATAGATGTTTAACCTTGCTAATACATCAGGAAATGACAGTTTTTCTTTACAAATATTTTTTTCAGTAAGGTACAGTAAAAAAAAAAAAGTCAAATTTGTTGATGATCAAAAAATGTAAAATGGGCATCTAGCTTTTACTTAGGGTATAGAAAGCAAGTAAAAATATTGTTCTCTTTCTTAAAACAACAAGAAAAGTGCTAACTAATTTGTAAAATCCCTTTTCTTAAGCTTATCTTAGGGATGTGGTTGCAGGGTGTGATGGTTTGGAACTGTATGTACCCTAGAAAAACATGTTTTTAAAGTTAATCCATTCCTATGTGAACCCATTGTAAGTAGGACCATTTGATGAGGTTATGTCAGTTAAGGTATAGTCTACCTCAGTCAGGATGGGCCTTAATCCTATTACTGAAGTCCTTTATTTTTATTTATTTATTTATTTATTTAAAGATTTATTTATTTATTTATTTATCCTCCCCCCTTGCTGCTTGTGTTTGCTGTGTCCATTCACTGTGTGTTTCTTCCGTGTCTGCTTATCTCCCCCTTGCTGTGAGGTCTTGCTGCATCAGCCCACCGCGCCACGTGGGCCGGCCCGCCCCCACAAGGAGGCTCCGGGAAGCGAACCGGGGCTTCCCATATGGTAAACGGGGGCTCTATCGATTGAGCCACACCTGCTTCCCTGAAGTCCTTTATAGGAGAATGAAATTCAGAGAAAGAGAGAAAGTCACAGGAAGCAAGAAGCTGAAAAGGAATCCAGAAGAGAATGAAGAGACAAGGAGACGCTGCCATGTGCCTTGCCACACGACCAGCTAAGGACCAAGGGTTGCCAGCAGCCAGCCTCAGAATAGCCACAGTCGTGAGAAGAATGCATCACCTTGATGATGCCTTGATTTGGACATTTTCCCAGCCTCAAAACCGTGAGCAAATAAATTCCCATTATCTAACCTGACCCATTTTGTGGTATTTGCTTAAGCAGTCTAGGAAAGTAAAACACAGGGCAACCACTTAGCTTGAAATCTAAGGAAACACAGGCTTCACCAAGGAGACACAGGACATGACCTTAACTGGAGTTGACGCCAGATATCATACAGTCTGGTAGGAATTCAGCTAAATTTTTAAATTGCCAGAGTGAAAACATAAAAATAATAGAAAAAAATCAATGAAAGCAAAATCTGCTTTTTAAAAAATCATTAAAATAGATAAATACCTAGCCAGACTGAAGAAAAAGAAAAGAAATAAGACATACAAGATTGTTGAACATTTGAAAATTAGCCAAATCAACAGTTGAAAAAGAAAAGCCATATGACCATCTCAGGAGATGCAGGAAAAGTCTTTGACAAAATCCAATACCCATTCATGAGAAAAATTCTCAGCAAACTTGGAATAGACAGGAACTTCCCCAACCTGACAAAGGTCATCTACACAAAAGAACTACAGCCAACATCATACTTCATGTTGAAAGACTGAATGGTCTTCCGTAAGATCAGGAACAAGACAAAGATGTCTGCTTTCTCCACTTATATTCAACAATGTTCTGGAACAATTGCAATTGAAATTTTTTAAAGTAACATTTACAATATAACTAAAAGTAATTAAATACTTAGGTATAAAGCTTACAACATATGTGCAAGATCTATATGATGAAAGAAAATCAAAGAAGGCCTAAATAAGATAAAGAGATATACCATAATTGGGGATTGGAAGGCTCAAGATTTTTAAGATTCCAATTCTCCCATAAAAATAATGCAATTTCAATCAAAATCATAGTAGCATTTTTTTTTTTTTAGAAATAAGCAAGCTAATTCTAAAATTTATAAGGAAAGGCAAATGCTCCAGAGGAACCCAACCAATCTTGAAAAAGAAGACTGAAGTTGGAGGATTTACTCTACCAGATTTCAAATCTAACTATAAAGTTGCAATCATTAAGGCAGTGTACTACTTGAGAAAGTACAGACAGATAGATGAAACAGAATAGAGAGTCTATAAATATACCCACACATACATGATCAATTGATTTTTGACAAAGGTACAAAGGCAATATGATGGTGAAACTATAGTGATGTTGGAACAACTGGATAACCACATGCAAAAAACAATGAACCTTGATCCATACCTCACACCTTATAGAAAAATTAACTAAAAATGGATCACAAAACTAAATATATAATCTTGAACTATAAAACTTCTAGAAGAAAACATAGCATAAAATATTTTTAAACTTGTATTGGGTCAAGATTTCTTAGATGTGACATCAAAAGCACAATCCAAAAAATAAAATAATAATAAATTGTACTTCACTGAAATTAAGAACTTCAATGAAGTTAAGAGAATGAAAGGACAAGCTATAGACTGGAAAAATATTTGTCAATCACCTAATTGATAAAAGACTTTTGTATCCAGAATTTATAAAGACCTCCAACTCAAGTAAAACAAAACAAACAACCCAATTAAAAATGGGCAAAGGATATGAATAAACACTTCACAAATAAGATTTACAGATAGAAAATAAGCACATGAAAAGTTTTCAACATAATTAGTCACTAGGGAAATACAAACTAAAACCACAGTGAGATCCCACTGTGTATCAATTAAATTGACTAAAAAAAAATTTTAATGGCAATACAAACTGCTGTTGAGGTGCAAACCAACTAGAATTTTCATGCACTGCTGACTGAAATGAAAATGACTTTGCCAAAATGATTAGCAGTTTCTTTGAAAAAGAGTTTGGCAGTTTTTTATAAAGTGAAATATACTCTTACCATATGACTTAGCAATATCACTCCTAATTATTTACCCAAGAGATATGAAACCATATGTTCACACAAAAACCTGAAGAAGTTTATAGTGGCCTTTTTTGTAATCATCCAAAACTGAGAACAACCCAAATGTCCCTCTACTGGGAAATGGATAAAAAAAACAACTGAGGAACGGCTATACGATGGACTAGTACTCAACAATGAAAAGAAATGAACTACCAATACATGCAAAATGACTGAATCTCAAAGGCATCAAGCTTCTTTGATTCAAAAGACTATCCACTATTATGATTCCTTTGATACAACATTCTGTAAAAAGCAAAGCTCTGGGGATTAAAAAATCCTGTCAGTGGTTGCCAGAGCCTGGGTTGAGAGGAGGGATTGATTACACATAGTAGAGGGGAATTTTTGGGGGTGATGGAGCCTGTTTAATATCTTGATTATGGTGGTGGTTACATGACTATGCATTTGCTGGAACTCCTAGAACTATAACTTAAAAGGATGAATTTTGCTGTGTGTAAATTATGCTTTACTAAAATATGGGGGGAAATCTTTTAAAATTAAAAAGAATTAATGGAACACTTGGCAAAATTTGAATAAGGTCTTTGATTAGATAGTATTTAACAATGATGATTTTCTGAATTTTACATTTGTACTATGCTATGTCTGTAGGAGAAACATTGGAAGTATTCAGGGTTAAAGGGGCAAAACAGCTGCAACTTACAAGTGTTTCAGAAAAATAATAATGTGTGTGTATATACACATATTTTTTTATACATATATATATACATGCACACAAACACACGCAGACTGATAAAGCAAAGTAAATGTGGTAGTATTAACATTTGGGGAATCTGGGTAATGGAAATTCTAGGCAAATGGGATTTTTTTTACTACTTTTGCAACTTTTTTGTAAATCTGAAATTATTGCAAAATAAAAAGTTAAAAATTAAAATAATACATAAAATGAATGTATGAGCAAATGAACGAATGAATCAAATGGTTGCAAAAATATGTCAGCTATCAATACCGTAGCAGCTGAAGTATGTGAGTATACAGGTACTTTATCTACCCTAAGTTTGGGAACCCAAGGGCTAAAAGATCACCAAGAGGAGAGCGAATGTAGCTCAATTGTTGAGCACCTGCTTCCCATATACAAGGTCCCAGGTTCAATCCCTGGTAGCTCCTGGAAAAAAAGCATCAAGAGACCCAAAATAAAGTGCTCAGGTATAGATTTCTTCCTACTTAGAAACAACATCTTCTCTTTGAATTCAGAAGGCTTACACTGTTACCAAAAACCTTTATATTTCCCCAGGATTTACATTCATAACAACTTCTGTTCAACCCACCCAGCAGTGGCAGTGTCCCACTTAAACACAGCCAGTTTTTAAGCTTGGTGCTGTTATCTATCCCTATTACTTGGGACTTTCATCTATATCAGGCTAATGTAAAAGCTAATAGAGAATTGGGACACCAGGGCTGGACAGCAAGGTAGGAAGTCCTCAACTACCATTTTCTCTTCCTTTTTAGGTCAATGCCTCCCAAGTTCCCTCTGTATTTTTGTGGAAATGAATCCTCAAACTTACTGTCTGTTGTGGGTCGACTTGTGTCCCCCCTAAAAGGTGTGTTGAAGTTTTAATCCCTGGTACTTGTGGATGTGACTTTATTTGGAAATACGGCCTTTGCAGATGTAATTAAGTTAAGATGAGGTCACACAGGATTAGGGTGGGCCCTAATTCAATATGACTGGTATCTTTACAAGAAGGAAATTTCTATACAGAAACACATTGAGAGAAGGCCATGTGACAAAGGAGGCAGAGATGGAGTTGTGCTGCCACAAGCCAAGGAATGCCAAGGATTGCTGGCAACCACCAGAAACTAAGAGAGAGGCATGGGATGGATTCTCCCTCTAAGCCCCTATGAAGGAGCCAACCTTGCTGACATCTTGATTCATACTTCTGGCCTCCTATACTGTGAGAGAATAAATTTCTGTTGTTTGAAGCACCCAGTTTGTGGTATTTTGTCATGGCAGCCCTAGGAAACTAATTCGATGCCCCATTTTGATATGCTAACATTCTCTAACACAGCCCATTTGGTTAGGAACAGAATCAATGAGCCATTGTTATCAGGTGAGCCATTGCTGGAGCCTAGCCCTGGCTCTTCTGGAAGATGGCCAGAATCCTGTCCTTGTGGGCTTAATAGAACAACAACATGGCTTCATTACATCTGATTTTCATTCAAATGGTGATCTAGTCCCATTGTATCCAATGAAAGGCAGGAAAATGGTTTACTTTTTGCATATCCAGGGGCTGAATTTGTCTGTTCCTTTAAAAAGTTTAAAACCTCGACCATTTGTACCTCTCCACCTCTCCCCAGAGTCCTCAATGTAGGGCCTCAGTTAATAGCCCCAGAACTGTTAGACGTGTGCATCAAGGGTTTTCCAAACAGCACCCATGGGAACGGCCATGGGCTGGACCATGATGCTGCTGACATTAATATTGGTTGCTGCTGTAACAAGTTACCACCAGCTTAGTGTCTTAAAACAACAGACATGTACTCTTTTATGGTTCTGGAGACCAGAAGTCCAAAATGAGTTTTATAGGGCTAACGTCAAGATGCTGGCAGTGCTGCATGCCTCCTGGATGCTCTGGGGGAGAATCCATTTCCTCGCTTTTTCAGTTTCTAGTGAGTATCTGTCTTCCTTGGCTTGTCACCCTTCCTCCATCTTTAAAGCGCATCACCCTAATCTCTGCTTCTATCATCATGTTGCCTTTTCCTCCTCTGTAACCTAATCTCCTTCTGTCTCTCTTTTATAGGGATATTTGTAATTACATTCAGGGCCCAGTCGGAAAATCCAGGATATCTCCGCATCTCAAGATCCTTAACTTACCCACACCTGCAAAGTCTCTTTTGCCATATAAGGTAATATTCCCCTGTTCCAGGCATTAGGACCTAGATATCCTTGTGGGTCATTATTCAGCCTGCCACAGTGGCCTTTGCCCTTTCCACTCATAAGGTAAGATAATTGTCATATTGTCCGTAATTTGCCTTCGTATGCTTCGGTTTAGACAGCATCAAGAATGTGTGTATGTGCAAGTTCACTTACTTTAGTCCACTTACTTTACACGTGTAGGGGTGCTTGGTTAACACTTGAAATTCCATATTCAGTGGTCCACACTTCAGAGGCATGTGCTTCAACAACTGCTATCTGAATTCTCTCCCGAGGGATGACAGAAACCACTTATCACTGGTGAAATAAGGGATGTTCCAGATATGTGGTAGCTTAATACAAGGCAAATTTCACGATAAACTTTGGGGAATCAATTGAAAAAGGGATGATAAAACGGGGAAGTATGGAAAAGTGCTCAGCAGAGAATTCACAATGCGGGTCAACCAGAGAAAGGGTTCTCTGCACCTAGAGTCTAGAGCTGAGTCCAGGACCACTTTATTAAAAGCTCCCGCAGCAATGGCCTCTGAATCATTTGCACAAAACAGGTGTGGGGTTTATCACAAGCCAGAACACAGCGGCGACTCCTTTAAGAACCATTCTGCTGACTGCACAGGCCACTTGAGCAGTGCTGCCAGCACACAAGAGCAGTGGGGTTGCTGGCCACAGCCACAGCAGCAGGGAGCAGGGCCGCCTGCTCAGGAGACTCCTAGTACACATTAGTCAATCCCTGTGCCGAAGTTTGTTGGATGAAAGAATCCCATGAAATGTTTTATGCTTTTCAAATTACTCTCCTCTCTCCCATTATATCAGAGCATTAGCAGCCAAGAGCAGACTCAGAAGCAGTGAAAAGGGCAGCTCCTTCATGCTGATTTGATACTGTGGTAGCTGAATCGTGGCCTCCAGAGATATCCAGGTCCTAATCTCTGGGACCTGGGAATGTGACCTTCTATGGAAAAGGGGTCTTTTTTTTCCCCACCATTCACTGTTTATTTTTAAAATGTCAGAAGCTCATAAAGATATATTGGAAAAATATATATTCTCATGATACCATGTTCAATGTAAGGCATTAACTTTTATCAATTTTACTGAAACATATTCATAACCATACAATCCATCTAAAGTGTACAATCAATGGCATTTGGTATAATCAGAGAGTTAGGCATTCAATATTAGATAATTTTCATAACTCCACAAAAAAAGAGAAAAGAAGAAAGAAAAAAACAAGAACAAAAAATTAAAACAAGCTATAAGAAAAAAAACCCTACCCCTTAGTAGTTATCTCTCAATCTTTCTATCCTTCTCCTGCCACATATAACTGCTAATCTAGTTCCATCTCTATAATTTATTCATATTTACATTTTGTAAATGTCCATCAGCTGGTGAACGAATAAACAATATGTAGTATATGCACACAATATTATATTTGGTCATAAAAAGGAATGAAGTACTGATACATGCTACGGCATGCATGAACCTTGAAAATATTATGCTAAGTGAAAGAAGTCAGTCACAAGGGACCATATATTATGTCATAGTCTCTATATGAAATTTCCAGAATAGGCAAATCTACAGAGATAGAAAGTAGATTAGTGGGTGATGTACTAGGAAGGGAATGGGAAGTGATTGCCAATGAATATGGCCTTTTTTTTTTTTAAAAGAAAGTAGCAGGGATTGAACCCAGGACCTCGTACATGGGAAGCAGGCACTAAACCACTGAACTACATCCATTCCCCATGGCATTTCTTTCTGAAGTGATAAACATATCCTAAATATCCTAAAATTATATTCATTTCAAACAGATTCCCAGGTGATGCTGATAGAGCTAATCTGGGGACCACACTTTGAGAACTACTGATCAAGCTGAAGCTCTACAGCTTGGACATAAAGACCCTTCACAACTTGGCTCTGCCCATTTCGACAGCCTGCTTCTGTTGCAGGAATTTATTACGGCAGCTTCTCTCACTCTCCATCCTAATTCATATGCATCTATGTCTAGTTCCACCATACTTTCAGGTCATATATTAGGCAACTATTTATCCCCAGTGTGTAGCCCAGTGCCTGGCTCAGCAGATGTTCAACTGTTTTTGAGCCAGTGAATAGGTACAGGCCACCCCAGCACCCTATCATCTCACACAAACAGGTAGCTGCTGCTTGATAAAGCCGGTGCTAGTCACAGCTGCTGTCCAAATCCCCTGGCACATGGACCATAATGAAAAAGTAATAGAAAAGCCCAACAATATTCATGAGGAATAAACCTAAAATTCCAAATTCACCAAAATATATAAGCCATAAGGCCTTGGGCACATGGCTTAAGGGAAGATTCTAACAACAGCTAACTAGCCCTGGCATTCATAAACCTCAGAAATAACAAGGTTCCCTTGCTGGTACAGTGAGAGACTGGTACATACTAAGGTGAACAGAAAAGCACAGCAGGCAGCTTTATACTTGGGCTTAAGGTAGCAGCTCCAGGTGTCAGAATGAATGTGTCCTGACTCATGCTTTTAGGTATGAAGGTTGGTAAAAATGGTACTTACTTTATATCATCACCACATGATCCTGGGAGAAAAGGAAACTTGTTTTGATTGTATGTTACATGTTGTAATTATATAAAAAAGAATATTCCAGCATGACATTCAGTCAGATCTTCCCTTGGACTTAAGTTACTTCCTGTCAGCAGGTTTGGTGAGGCCTGTTAAGTTGTGCAATAAACAGCAGACCAAGGTGGGTTACTCCCACACTGTATTCCATCTGTACTGTTGTATACTTTATACACCAGTGACCTCGAGCCCACTTTAAGCAATGTGCCTGCTATGCCAACACAGCTTCCAGACCAGGCCCCAGCTCTCCTGGCACCGAGATTGCTGAATTCTCAAGGCATGATTGGCACTGACATCAAAAAGCCAAAATGGAAATACATTGCTTTTAAATGTTGTATTTGAGATGTGAATTACAGGAAACAGTGCCTCCATATTATTCTCTTAGTTTTATCATAGGTCAAATAAGGATTTTAACTACTGAAAGGTAGTATCATTCTATAAACTTGTTACTCTTTACAAGGAATTAACAGCATAAAAAGGACTAACAATTAACTACCCCCTCAGAGAATGTCTTTCATCAAAGCATTCACAATATAAGCTCTTTATATGCCTCTTTCATATGTTATGGGGATTAAAGAAGTAATATTTTAAAAGTCCTATGAATTCCTTAAAGAGAAATATGATAGAGCCTTATGGTTAATGTTTCTGCATCCATGTATAGGCCCAGCTTTCCATTCTCACTGATTCCAACTTAAGATAAGAACCACTTAAATGCCAGGTTCAGAGGAGCAGACCTTACTCACATATGGAAACTTTTCTCTTTATTTTCCCAGCAAAACCCTGCTAGATTGTCTTTATAAGCTACTTAATAACAACCTGAGTTGGTCTTAGTATAAGAAGCACTTATTGGGTAGCACATCTGATGCCAAGAAATAGAATGAAGCAATGTGAAAATACCCACAGAGAGTTCATTCTCCCATAAATTCAGTATTAAAGTTAATTCAGGTTTTAATTGCATCATGCTTGCGTCAATGACAATAAAGCAAGAAAACACACCAGTGAAAAGTTTAACAGTAAAAGAAAAAAATGTCTAATGAGATTGTGTTCACAAATTTTTATAACCCTGGACTCATGCTCAATGCTCAAAGCAAAGGAGAAAACCACATCAACGACTTAGCAGCAACAGAAAAAGTCACAGGTAGGCACGTATCAGCTCAATATAAGGAAAGAAGGTCTACCAATGACAGCTAGACAATAAGCCTTTTCAAAATGCAGTGAAATAGAAATGTTAGTACAAATATGGGAAAATACAAATAATGTGTAGCATTATTTAAGGTAGGGGAATATATAAAATTATGTTACATCCATGTAGTGGACTACTATGTAGCTGTTAAAAAGAAGGCAATAAATATATATTTACTTGGTTGACTGTCCATACTATGTAATAACTGGAGGAAAAGGCAAGTTGGGAAATTTATGTATAGACTGATTTAAAAGGGTGTTATATGTGTGTGCATATGTGTATCTAGTCAAAAGTATGGAAGCTATACACTAAACTCTGAACAGTGATGTCCTCTATAGGGTAGGATGGAAAGGGAGAGAAGAAACTTCACAACTTCTCATAGTTCTGAAGTATCTGCATTTGATACAAATATACATTATTTCATTTAAAAAGTAACAAAGTTTCTAGAATTTGTTACAAGATAATAGGCAAACATAAAATAAAGGGAGAAAAGTTCCACTCCTTTAGAGTGTCCATGCAGAATCTGGATGGCCAGATGCCCTGGTGACCTTTAAAACATTGTCTTTTTTTTTTTTTTTTTTTTTTTTTTTTTGAGGTACTGGGGCTGGGAATTGAACCCTGGACCTCATATGTGGGAAGCCAGTGCACAACCACTGAGCCACATCAGTTCCCCTGAGTTGGTTTTTTGTTTGTTGCTTGTTTGTTTTTAGGAGACACTGGGGATCAAACCTGGGACCTCCCATGTGGGAAGCAGGTGCTCAACTGCTTGAGCCACATCTGCTCCCTTAGAATTCATTCTTGTGTTGGGTGAGAGGTGAATTAAAAGAAGCCCCCTCTAATTCTAAAGATCAAGGACATCCTTTCAGCAACTGTCTCCTTTCTCTTTGGCATCATGAACTTTCCCTGTATACTAGATCATTCCCATCAGCATAAAACATACTATAATATTGCCCATCTTTAAAAAAAAAATTCCTTAATCACACATATTTCTCCTTCTATTGTTTTATTTCTATTCTTCCTTTTTCAAAATGCTGCCTGTATGCTCTGCTTCCATTTCCCTTCCTTTCTGCCCATTCTCTCTTCTTTTTATTGATTTCAAAGTGAGTCAGGAGGTCATTACAGAGGTTACACTTAGGCACATCTCAGCAGGGTCTCATTGACTGCCACAGTAAATATCGCCTCAAATAGTGGGGCTCCTGAGGGCTCTAGAGACATCTAGACACTATATGCAGGGCAGACAGCTCAGGATCTTGGTGCTCTGCCATTGGGCCTTACCTTGGAACTTATGCTCCCCAGTGTGACAGAGTTGGACTCAGTGGTGGTTTCCCTACACGTGGCTCTTCCGCCCCTTCTATTTGAGCCTATAGTTAGCACTATACTTGATAGGTATATGTCCAAAAGATTTAAATCTTTGGTGTCCATGTAGCAGTTGGGCCCTGATTCTCAGCAGAGTTGCAACACCTACTCTCCAGTTCATTGGACTCACCCAGGACAACTAACAAGGTGATCATGATGGACAACGCCCATCCCAAGGAACAGAGAGAGTCTGCAACTGTAAGCAAGATAGCTCCATCCATCTGTCCCATGGGATCTAAGCCCCCTCTCAATTAGAGGCAGAGTGGGCATCACCATTCCACAATCCTCAAGATTGGGGAAAAAACAATGGACTAAAGTAGACTTACTATTGTTCTACTATAGACTTATTGTGATTCTAGCAATGGAAGAACTTTTATCATTGATGTGGAGGCAGTGGCCCCTAGAGGCTCTGAGGGGAGGGAGAGGGAAGAATAGGTGTAATATGGGGACATTTTCAGGATATTGGAATTGTCCTGCATGACGTTGTCATGATGGATAGAGGCCATTATATATTTTGTCATAACTTACAAATTTGCATGGGACAGAGTGTAAAACTATAATGTAAACTATAATCCACAGTTAGTGGTGATGCTTCAATATGTGTTCATCGATTGTAACAAATGTACCACACTAATGAAGGATGTTGTTAATGTGGGAAAGGGTGGGAGGGGGAGTGGGTGGGGCATTTGGGAATCCCCTATATTTTTTATGTAACATTTTATGTAATCTAAAGTTTCTTTAAAATTAATTAATTAATTTCAAAATTCCAGGAAAAAACTTGGAAGAATAATACAAATATTTCTTGTATTCCCTCACCTAGCTTCAACAATTGCTGAGTTTTCCATATTTGTTTTTTTTTCTGTCTTTCTGCATTTGTGTGTGTTCCAGTGTGTGTGTCAGTGTATATATCTGACATAGCTCTTGTCAAGCTTACCAATGACCTCTATGCTGTCAAATTGACTGATCATGTTAGTTCTCATTCATCATCAGCATTTAAAACAGATGATCATGGCCCTCCTTCCTGAGATATTCCTCTTGGCTTCCAGGACACCCTTCTTTCTGGGTTCTCTTCCTATCCCACTGACTGGTCGTTCTTCATCTCTTTGTGGGGTTCTCCTCACCATACCAACCTCTAAATGCTGGAGTGTCCAACGCTCAGACCTTCGACCTCTTCTCTTCTCTAGCCACACTCACTCCTCAGGTGTTCTCAACCACTTTCCAGATTCTAAATACCACCTAAATATTTGTTAAATCAAATTTTACCTCTTGTCCTGACCTCTCTCCTGCACTCCAGATTTCTATCCCTGAATACTTCTTAATATCTCCATTGGAAGGTTTAGCTTAACATGTCCAAGTCGAAACTTCTCATCTCTTCCACACTTAGCCATGCCTGTTCTTCCTAAAGTCTTAAACATCTCAGAAAATGGCAACTCCATACTTCCAGTGTTCAGGCCAAAAACCTTAGTCATCCTTGATTCTTCTATTTATCTTACACTTCACATTTAATCTCTCATGTCTGTTCTATGTACAAAAAAGATCCAGAATCCAAACCCCCCTTCCACTATTACCACCACCATTTCTCACCTGTACTGTGAAACAGCTTCCTATGTTATCTCTTTACATATCTTTGCCCATCCTACTGTCTATTTGCCACCTGCTGCCAGAACCATCCTTTTAAAACATGATTTATATCAGGTAACTCTTCTGCATAAAGCCCTTCAGTGGCTTCTCATCTCACACCCTGGCTCACTGCATTCCAGCCTTTCTTTTATTGCTGTGCAGATATGCCAGGCATAGGTTCTTAATTCAAATCCCCATTCAGGAACCGCATGCTCTTCCCCTAAATTCTTCCTACCCTCTGCCTGGGCTTCTACCTGCTTCTTAATATGCAGCATGAAATGTCAAGGGCCAGGAATGCAGAGTGAAGAAGGACAAGAGATGTTGCTAATAAGGGAGTGTACTTGACAAAATCCAAGCAAAAGCAGACTGTAATGGGTTCTTCCCAGTGGAAGAGGTGGTGCAAAATCTTTTGTTCCTTTAAGTCATACTTAAAAATTTACCATCAATACAGTTGCTTACAATGGGAAATTTTGTTTTCCACGTAAGTTATTAGGGTCGACATTAGTTCCAGTTCATGATTTAATCAATAAAGTACCAAAGTGAACTTTGGGACATTTTGCTTCTTTTTGTCAAGGTTGGTTGCAATCCCACCATTTTATGAAATGAGAAGTGAAAAGTTATAATTACACATATTCTGTGGTTCAATGGAATGGGCTCATTTTGGTATGCGGTATATGGATTCAGTTTTTCTAGTTCTGGATTTCTTCTCATATACCTCATAATGCAAGACTTTTACCAAAAGCACAGTTTATTACTCAAGTAGCATATAAAAGAATGTGTGTAGCAGCTGTCTCAGATTTAAAGAAAATTGCTTTGTACAGATGTTTAAGGAATCAAACTATGTAGACTTGCAGTTTACACTGTGATTTGAAAAATGTCAGAACCAGCTCTATCAGGAATTTTAAAAATATTGTGTCAAAATACTAAGCAAGGGGAGCAGATATAGCTCAAGTGGTCGAGTGCCTGCTTCCCTTGCACGAGGTTCTGGTTTTGATCGCCAGTACCTCCTAAAACAAAAAAACAAAACAAAAAACACTAAGCAAGGAGACAAGCGAGGCTTCTGGAGCAAGTGCAATCTAATACGAGTGGAAGCAGGGTGAGGAGAGTCTCTAAGCAGAGGTCCCAGCTTACACAAAAAACACTGGGGCCAGGGAAGACTTTCAGGGGGAGCTGAGGGTTGAGAAGACTTGGGGATGAGGTGCCCAGATCATACAAGACCTTGCAAATTTTTGAAGCTGATCTCTTTGGATACATATTAAAACATTCTTTAGACTTGTTTTCTTGATAAATAAATACATTAAGATTTTTTAAATTATACAATGGGCTTTGGATAAGATGATGTTTATACCCAAGTCTTTACTATGATTAGGGTTTAGTTTATTAAGCGATACATTTCAGAATGTTTTTAAAGGACAGTAGAAGAGAGACACCTCTTTTACTGGACCCTGGACCGTGGTGGGGGAGTCAGGCAAGGATGAGTGGCACTTCCGTGATATGTTTGCAGTCAGCCGTGTAATTTCACCTATGTCTCAGCATGCAATAATCTAGATTGAGGAGGGAGGGAAAAGGAGGGTTTCTACCTTTGTGCTCTCCAAATGCCTAATGAAAATATGCATGTAGGATTGGATCCTTTTGTTTTTGTGCCACAATCCAGATATAAAACTCAGGTCAGCTTGGCTCAACAGCCTAAAATTCAGTCAGTAGATTCGGAATCCAATTTATATACCTGGCTTCAATTTTGTTATCATGGGATGTTTTCTATTACAAGTTTCTGCTTTCTGACACAGGGTACTATATATAAATCCTTTCCTAGGGAGTTAAATTTATGTGGACTAGATTATGAAATTTGGATTTTAAAATGCCATTTGCAATTGCCTAGATTCCTGCAATAGCCTCCCTGACTCAGTTCTGGCCCTGCTACAGTCTATTCCCAATCAGGAGTCACAGTAATTCTTTTAAAAAGTAAGTCAGACCATATCATGCCTTTGGTAAAAACTCTGAAAATAGCCCCTATTTCACTCTTAGTAAAACCCAAAATCCTTAGGAGGGCCTATCTGGCTATCTGTGATCTGGCCCTTCCCCAACCTCATCACTATTACCTCTTTAACCTCATCTCCAGCCATGCTGGTCTCTTTGCTTTTCTTTGAACATTCCAGGCACCCTCCCACTGCCTCAGGGCCTTTGCATCAGCTCTTCCTTCTGCCTGAGATGCTCTTCTCCCAGAAGTCCACATGTTCCCTCCTTCACCTCCTTCAGGTCTCTGCCCAAATGATATCATCTCATGACGTCTTCCATATCCATCCCACTTAAAACTGTATCACACCCCTTCACCTCCTTACCCTGCTCTCTATTTATTTGCCATAGCAATTTTCATCTTTAAGCATATATAACTTATTTATTACATTTATTGCCAATGTAATGCAGTTGCCATAAAGGTGGGGCTTTTTGTCTATTGTGTTCATAATACATCCGAAGCACCTAGAAAAGGGCCTGGCATATTTACATATGCTCAATAAATATTTATTGAATGAATTGATGAAATAGAATTGTGTACAACTAGCCAAGAATGAACATTACAGTTGGTATCCTTCATTTTGAGCAAAAAGATCAGATTTAAAGACTTGTAAATAAGCTTATTTTCCTATATACAAAACAAAAGCAGATTCTGTTTTGAAAGGCATATTAGCATTACACATCTCAAAATCCTAGCAAAGGCTGTGTGTGCACTATTATATAAGTATATATTTTGCATGAAAACATAGCAAATACGATGGTTTACTTTACAAAATCACCACAGTAAGGTAATTTAAGAAGGAATGACAGATTGAGGTCTGTGGAAGATTTATTTCTTTCTAAACCTGGCATAATAACCACAATGGGAACAACTGACTCATCAAATTTCATTTTTTAAAACCCACAAAAGCCAGTTGGAAAATTTTCAGATGACTAGTACTCTAATGGATTAAAAATCTATTTTCTGCTTCAAAATTTAAGAGTCACTATTTAAAGACATAATCATATATGCCAAAAGTCTTATAAGGGGAACAGATGTAGCTCAAGTGGTTGAGCACCTGCTTCCCATGTATGAGGTCCCGGGTTCAATTCTCGGTACCTCTAAAAAAAAAAAGTCTTATAAAAGCTTACTGTCTTTATGCTGATGACTAAGAATTGACAATGAATGTACAAGTATTACTCTTTAAATGTCTTCTCTACAAATGTGAATTCACAGGAATGCATGTCAATTTCCAAAGTAGAAACTACCTGGTAAAACCCACAAAGCTGTAAACATCTAGATAGCACTGGGTCTTTTATTTATTTCAAAGTCTATTATTAACCTAAGAGAACTATGAAAATTTAACAGCAATGCATCATGACTGGCTGATGTTGTGAAAGACAATGATAAATTAAGGTTCCTCCCCCTTAGCTCTTTCACTCATTAATATGAGTCTTTAAAATTAGGACCTCAATCAGTCAATCAAGAATTTATTGAACATAACCTATCACTGGGCATAACCGAATAAACAATGAAAGAACTATCAGACACAATTCCCTCAGGTTTATTCATATCAAACAAATATATTCAATTTTATGGTTTCCATTGTGTTCCTGTGGTAATGTGGTAATAGCTAATTTGATTACACAGCTCTACAGCCAAGAAAACCAAATCCAGCTTTTCCAAGTAAGTGTCTATCTGTTAGGACAACCGAGTATATCAATCCATAAGAGTGAAGTACTTCCACTATAAAACATAACAGTTTGAAAAGAATTAATCATTTCATAAGTTTACGGTTCTCTTTAATGATGGAATTCAATAATCATGTGTTGAATGACAGTATATATGAATGAATCCTTTTTTGGATTGAACAACATGGTTGCAGGTAGAACTTTGTCATCACCCATCATGCAACCTCCATGCATTCATTCAATTATTCATTTATTTTTTTATTCATTCAACAAAGATTTATTAAGTACCTACTACATGCTAGGCATTCTGCTAGGTCCTAGGAAATTTGAATCGGATGAAGGAAACAAAGTCTCTATTCTCACAGAGCTTCTTTTTACTGGGAGAAGATAGATAATAAACAAGTAAACAAAGAAACATATTTTCAGATGGTGGTAGCGCTCTGAAAACAATACAACAAGATCATATGATAGAATGACAGAACGGGGTAGGGATGGGATCCTGTGATAAGGGAAGGCCTCTCCTAGGAGACGACACCTGAATTAAGACTTAAATGATGAGAAGAAACCAGCCATGTCAAATGTCAAGTAGAAGAAACAAGTACAAAGCCCCTACAGAAAGAATGATCTTTGTTTTTGAGCAAAATGAAGAAATCCACTGTTCCTGGATTAAATTGAGTTAAGTAAAAAGAAATGCAAAATTAAGTCAGAGAGCTGGGCAGCATTCAGATCATAAACAGCCTTGTAGCAGTTTTGTTTAGTTTTTAAATTAGAGAAGTTGTAGGTTTACAGAAAAATCATGCAGAAAATACAGAGTTCCTATATACCCCCTATTATTAACACCTTGCATTAATGTGGGATATTTGCTACAACTGATGAAAGCACATTTTTATAACTGTACTATTAATGATTATCCATTATTTATATTAAGGTTCATTGTGTTGTACAGTTCTATGGGTCTTTTAAAAAATTTTATTCCAGTAATATATATATACAATCTAAAATTTCCCCCTTTTAACCCCATTCAAATATATAACTCAGTGCTGTTAATTATGTTCACAATGGTGTGCATTATTTTTGAATATTATAGGAAGACTTTTGAGTCTTTGTAAGCAAGGAAGTTATATATTCTGAATTCTTTTTCTAAAGAATACTCTGTAACTATATAGAATAGCCATGCAAATTTTTAAAAAATCAAACAGAACTTCTAGAAATGAAAAAAAATAAAGCTAAAAATTCAATGGACTGGTTAAACAACAGATTAGACATAGCCAAAGAATGATTTAGTGACCTGGAAATTAGACTACAAAAAAAAAAAAAGCCATAATGTAGCCAGAGAGACAAGAATGAATGTATAAAAGGACAAGATACAGAGAAAGGAAAGAATTTAAAGTTTTTGGAGTTCCAGAAAAAGAGAGAAAGCAGAAGACTGGGTCAGAAGCAATCTTTAAAAAGATAAGTTACAGAATTTTCTGGAGATGATAAAAATTACTAGTCCACAGAATCAGGAATTCTAACAAATATGAATTCTTAAACAATCTTCTAACAAATAAAAACAAATCAAGATAAAGACACATTATAATAAAACTACAAAATGCCAAATAAAAATAGAAAGCCTTAAAAGCTACAGAAAAAGGATAAATCACCATCAAAGGAATAGTTAGACTGACAGGTGACTTCCCAAGAACAATAATGAAAGCCAAATGACAGGAAAATTTTCCATGCACTGCGAGGAAAAATTATTAACCTAGAATTCCATACTCTGAAAAATATCTTTTAAGAATGAAGGAGAAATAAAGATATTTTCAGGCAAATAAAAAGGGAAAGAGGTTTCTCTAGGACAGGGGTTCTTAACCTTTTCTGTTCCACGGACCCCCTTTGCCAGTCAGGTGAAAACCATGGACCCCTTCTCAGAATGTAGTGGCAGATAGTTGTATGACACTCAACATTGTAGGTCAGAGAAAATAAAGATAATACATTGATTTTTTTTCAATTCAATTCAAGCTCATGGACCCCCTGAAATCTCTTTGAGGATCCGTGGACTCCTGGTCAAGAACCCCTGCTCTAAGACATTCTCATCAAAGGCAATTCTGAAGAATGTACTTCAAGCAGAAGGAAAGTGGTTTCAGTCTGAGATGCAAAATGGATTAAAGATCAGAGTGTGTATATGGATACATTTATGAACAGTGATTGTTTAAAAATAAAATAATGTCTTGAGGGGTGTAGCAGTTTGGCAGTCTGATATAGTTATGAATTCCAAAAATAGATACTGGATTATGCTTGTAAACTGGTCTGTTCATCTGGGCATGATTAAGGATTTGATTGGGCCACATCAGTAGGGCATTGAGCCCCACCCCTTGGTGGGTGGGGTCTCAAAGAGAAAAGACATGGCAAAGGACAGAGTTGGAGGGTTTTGAGTTGGAGTTCTGAGGCTGGAGTCTTGAGCTGGAGCTCTGGGAAGTAAAAGAGTTTGGTCACGAGGAAGGAGAGAAGGCCCCGGAAAAAGAGATGAACTGTTTGCCTGAGAGTCTACAGCTGGCCTTGTGGAAGAAACAGAGGAGCTGAGCCCAGAGAGAAAGGAGCCCCAGGAAGAGAGGAACCCAAGAAGCCCGAACCCTGGCAAACGTCTTGCTCCAGCTGTCTCGCTCCAACACGTGGCAATGGACTTTGGTGAGGGAAGAAACTTACGCTTTATGGCCTGGTAACTGTGGACTTCTACCCCAAATAAACTCCTTTTATAAAAACCAACCAATTTCTGGTATTTTGCATCAGAACCCCTTTTGGCTAACTAATATAAGGGGTTAAAATTGATTAAAATAAAAAACAACAATAAAATTAGGGTTTAAGGTAAATGGAATTAAAGTGTTCTAAAGTATTATGTATCCATGAATTAAGTAAAGCTATTGATTACCTTTAGATTTTCATAAGATAAATGTGAATGTTTTAATTTAAAGAGTAAACCTAAAAAATAGGAAAAAAGAATGTGTAATTTAAAAACCAGATGAAAAATGTAAGAGTTAAAAACTAATCAAAAGGTTTTTAATAATATGGTGCCACTACAGGGTGTGGGGGATGACTGGAAAAATAAAAGAATAAATGGAAAAAAATTATTGACCTAAACTAACCACCAAGTGAATTACACTACAGCTTTTGTTTCTGGAAAATGCCAGAGGGCAGCTGCAATCTTAAAACAATCCAGTAAATGTATTTTATTTATTATTTTGTAGTAGATAATTATCAACCTCTAAATAATATCTTTAATACTTGGAATTGTTGCATATGAGAGTATTTTTGTTAAAAGATTAGATCTTGCCTTTATTTTACAATACTTAATGTACAAGTGATAGACTTCTAGTTAGGTTTCCTATAAAAGAGATCAGTTAATATATGTACATAAACCACAGAAATTGTATACCAAACTGTTTAAAAATTGGTCTTTTTTTCCTACTTAAAATATTAATTTAGCTAAGCCTTCTTAGGACATTTGTAAAAGCAGATTAAATCCAGTAAAGTTTCTGACTATTTTTTATAACTGAAGTGAGTTTTTGTACCTGATATACAATTTCAGCCAAACAAAATTGCTAAATATTAATGTTTGGTAAAAAGTTGTCTTGTATAACTTCTATAAATTATGCTTGATCTGAAAAAGATGAAATGCTTTAATGATAAAAGATTTCTAAACAAACAAACAAAATTAATCTAACTTTAAAATAGGAAGAAAGGGGG
Organism: Cabassous unicinctus; assembly: GCA_029593785.1. Taxonomy (NCBI): domain Eukaryota; kingdom Metazoa; phylum Chordata; class Mammalia; order Cingulata; family Chlamyphoridae; genus Cabassous; species Cabassous unicinctus. The sequence continues at coordinate 100,386 of JAQZBX010000296.1, forward strand.
AAAAAGAAACAGAACAGTAGAGATAAACAGCCCAAAATTAGATGGCAGATATAAATAAAAATATTTCACCAATTACACTAAATGTAAATGAACTGAATGCTCCTAGCAAAAGACACAGATTGTCAAACTGTATTTTAAAAAATCCAAATACATGTTTAAAAGAGATGTATAAAATAAAAGACTGAAGTAAAAGGATGGAAATAGAACACCAGTAAAATTTAACCAAAAGACACAACTATATTAATTTCAGATAATAGAAGACTTTAAGGCCAAAAGCATTCTATACATAATGTCCTACCAAAATCATCAAACTGATTTCCTCCTCTTTCTTTTACTTCCCATTCTGCTTTTTTCTTCTTGATTCCTTGTCTCTGTCTCTTAATTTTCCTGCCTCCCTTTCTCTCCATTTCAGTACTCTTTGCTTTTCTCCTTTGGTTTAGCTTTCTTAGGGCAGGATTGAGACCAATTCTTGTGTTGCATTTGGGCCCATGAGTCTCATCACAATAATGTGAGAAGCCATTCTGAAGAATTGCTAGCTGAAGAATTTTTCACAGGATGAAAGGAAGATTATTCTGAAGCTATCTTCAGGGCCTGTCAGTTTGAGCCACAATTACTATAGAACCTTATAATCATGGCTTTGTTAGAAATTCTCTGAGAGACCCTGAAGAGGTAATTTTACCCCCATTTTCTCTTATATTGAAGATGAGAAGACGACATCATTGTAATTAGATAAGGAAAGGTGCAGAGAATAAAATCCTCTAATTGTAAAGCTCTTAAAATGTTTGTAAGAGCAATAAAAAATCAGTTTAGAGAAGTTGGCTTGTCACAGAGGGCTGCAGTACAAACAGCCAAACCCAAGAGGACTTGATAAGCCTTTGAGTGTATGATGGACATACATGCCAGTCCAGATTCTATCATAATTCCTAGATGTAAGCCTAGCATTGATTTCAAAACATCACTAAGACCAACCCCTTGTCTTCTGACAGAACTGTACTTGGGGAAAAATAATTGCTTTTTATACTTCTTCCTTTTCAAAATATTAGATTATCAGGAGAAAAGACCTCATGGCATATATCTCACACCTGGAAATGCTGACTTTTAATTTCAAGACAAAAATTAAAATTTTGAGTGACATTTATTTTGTAAAACCTTAAAATGATTGGTTTTCCCTTTCTGACAGCTACCCTAACTTGGAATTCCAACACATGATTAATTCAGGACGGCTGTGTGGAAGATTGACTGTGAGCCTGGGCTCTAGTATTGGACTACTCAGATTCAAATCCTGTCTCAAATACTTCCTAGCTGACTGGCACTGGGCACTATTACTTAGCATCTCTGTGCCTTAGTTTCCCAGGGCCTACCTCATAGGATGGTGAGGCTTGATTAAGATAATACATGTACTTTATTTTAAATTTTTATTTAAGAAAATTTTTTATGAAAAAAAAATGTATTTTAGTTCAAGGCTCTGTGTAGTGAAGGTACTTCTTACCTTGCTGGAAAGAGAAGAGGAAAAATAAATACTAGTAACTTACTTCTGACCAAGCATTGATAGGTGGAGAAAGATAAAAGGGCTTTTACAAATTTTCAACAGTGATCTTCCCAGGCTATAAAGATGTTTGCAGCAGCTAAGAGTAATTTATCCATATCCTTGACTTGGTTTAATCTGGACAATATCTGTTATAAGAATGAAGAGGAATAAATATAGAGTGTTTGCATCTTTCTATATTAGACAGATATGAATGGGTGAGTGAGTGGGTGGGAGGAAGGCAGGAAGGAAGGAGTGAAGGAATGGGGGCAGGGAAGAGTTAGACCAATTTAAAATGACAGCATGCTTACCATAGTTATAAATTATGTCCTATTATAGCATGGTAAGTTGTTTTAGTATGTAACTGCTCAAATGAACTCTTTCATATAATTTTTCTAACTTTTGGAGATATTTTAAATCCTTTTAAAAAAAACATTTGGCACAAAGATTGGACATTGTCTGAGTTTCTTTCTGGAACTGGGGAAACCATAGTAAATTTTGGGATAGGGTACAATATTTCCTTTGGGGAAAATTATTTAGAAATTTTATTTTCCTTTTAGGTTAGTGGCAGCATAAGGAATGCGGTGGGAGTTCAGCAAATTTCCATGATGTTCATTGGCCATCTCCCAGGGCCTTGTTCATGGTAAAGAGACAATAAATATAAACTGGTGATAATTAATGATGATTCAAGCCCCACTAATTTGAAAGCCTACAGTTTTCATTCCAATTCTGATTTGGGGAATTGGCTGTTTTAAAAGGGAAATTTAATAATGAAAGCTTGAGAGAGGAAAACACCCTGCCATATCTTCAGTTTCAGATTCAGGAAGAAGGAAAAAACAGATCCTTTCTCCTATTAGGCTTAAAGGAACGACAGTCACTTGAACAGGATGTAAATCAAAGCAGGAGCCAGTAAATGAGAAATACAAAGGGTCTCAGAGTCAGCCCTACTTAATAAATGCTAACTTTCCCTGACCTGTACAACCTGTAAAGAGAGTACTGTGGATTCAGCACATTGGGTTTCATTTTTTAACCCATACAACTGTTTTCAATTTGGTTTAAAAATATAAAAGGGCATAAAGGTATGGGAGTGCCTTAAATGTCTGAAACTAGGTGTGTGGATTTGATGGCCAGGATCCATTTTCAGCCCTACCTCTCCCCTGCCACAGGCATTTTGGCCATGTAATCTCAGAATACCTAACTATTTAAACGTTTAAACCCCTCATGTGGTTTCAATTCCTCCTTATTTTATTGGCAGGAACCATTGTGGGTATCTGAAAAACACACAGCCCGGGAATTTCAGAAGTTAATTCCAAGATGGTTTCTGGCACGAGCACACAATCCATGCCATGGTATTAACTGGGCTGCCTGTCATTCTTTTAGTGTCTCAGGCCTGTGCAAGCTGAATTCAGCAATTGTACTATTACCAAGATTCATTTTGGTTTCTGTCTTTGTTGTTGCTGTTGTTTGTAATCAAGAGGGGGAAAGAAAAAAATGTTTTGCCTTAAACTTTTTATTTTTAGGTACTTTCAATCTTACAGGGCAGTTGTAAAAATAATACAAAACCCATACAGAAAACTCCAATGTACCTGCCCCCCAACTCCCAGATACCCAGAACCACCAATTTTCACATTTGCTATATCATTCTGTCTGACTGTCTATTTTCTAAACATTTGAGAGTAGTTTGTATACCATGTCCCTTGAACACAATACTTTCATGTACATGGAAAAGAAAATTTTAAATTCAAACACCAGAGAGCTAACATATATATAGATATCATATATATTGCTATCTTGGTAATATTAGCCCCATTATACATCATGGTTATGAGTTTAGAAAATGAAATCCTATCAGTTTTCTTTTTAACTTGACCACGAGCAACATAGGGACATAAAACTTCCTAAAGTCCCTATTTCTTAATCCCTCTACAGGTATTTGCAACTTAGTGTATATCAAACTGACCCCTGACCTTTTTATAACTGGTACCCTTTTTGCTCCTTACATCAACTACATTTCAATGAATAAATCACTTCTATTTGGCCTTTAAGGGTGGCAATTTTCCTTGCTGTAATAGGCACCCTCTAACCACAATCTAGTCAAAAGGATTCTGGAAACACTTTCAAAGCCATCAGGTCACAAGTGGGGAGCAAACAGAAGACTGGCAGACTCCGTGTGAGATTTCCACTACAGAATCCTGACATTCTTTAATTCTTTAGCTTTTCTAGTGAAGGAAAACCAGAAGGTGCCAAAATACCTGCTGTAGTAAGAGTGTGTTTGGAGTTTATGGAAACACAGTTATTTTGGCACAAGTTAAACAAACAAAAAGAAATCTACCTAAGGAATGACATTAACCTTAAACACTTAGACAAGAATCTTCTAAAACTTTGAGTTCTACCCTGAATGCTCAATCAGAGAAGTCATTTTTTAGCAGCCCCCATGCCGGACCCTGCCAGCTGCACTGACCCACCCACCAGCAAACCTTGCAGGTGGCAATTGCTACTGGTATCCCAGGTAACTCCCATGACACTAACTCTTTCCTTTTTCTCTGCCTGTGACTAATTGCTGGCTCCTCTTTGTCTCCTGAAATCGGGTTCTTCATGCCAGCTTCGTCCCCCTCCTCTGGTGCCCTGCCCATCTCTCCAGCTTGAGCCACAGCTATCTACGAGGTTTCTGGTGCCCCCACCCTCTGGTTCTGGTTTGCCTTAGACTTGAGTAAGCATCCTTTCCTGGCCCTGTCTACTCAGACAATTTCTAAGTCATCCACTGATACTTCTGATGCTGCTTGAACTAAGGAAGAACATATCAAGGCTCTAAGGCTTTCTTTTTAAGATGGGGAAAAACACATGATGGGGCTGAACCCAGTCCTTGTAAACCCAGAAGACAGTGCCTCACAGTATCAGGATGGTGACAGGTACTCTGGAAGTTGCCATGGGGACTATGCTTGTTTTTGTTGCCTCTACTGTTGTAAAACATCGAAGGCAAAAATGCTCACATGTTATGTGAAAAGTTTTGATTTCAGGAATCAAACTAAGCCAAAAATGGCAAAGATCCAGTCTAGCAGCATTAATTATGGAAGTACCAACATACTTCAGAACAATAATTTAAAATTTTCCATCTTTCCTAGAAACAGATTAAATTACATGTGGAGTAATCTCCAGCTGTTCACCAATCCTCTGGTTCCTCTTCTTCCTGGGCACACAGCCAGACCTTCTTTCCCAGCCTCTCTTGCGATTAAGTATAACCATGTGACTAGTTCTTACCAGTAAGATGTGGGCAGAAATGATGTGTGTCATCTCCTGGCCAAGACTTTTAAGAAGCAGATGTGCCTCTTCCACAGTCTCCTTTTCTGCCCACTGGTTGTAAGTGGTAAAGAGGTCCAGGAGCTAGAGGAACCATAAATGGAAGTCCAGGTTCTCTGAAATTCTATGTGGAAGAAAACTGCCTACCAACCAGGAATGCCCATATAGAATTGTTATATGAGCAAAAACCTCTATTGTGTTTGAGCCATTATATATTTTGATGTCTATTTGCTACTGTAGCCAGGTCTACACTAACTAACACAATCAATATATTCTATTTTATAACATTAAAATCATTTGAATCTCAGAATTATGGCATTCCAGAATGTTCCGGGAAAATATAAAAGAGACTCACAGAAAGGAAAGGGAAGTAGGAAGGGATAATAATGTGAATAACAAACATTTACTGCATATATAACCATGTGCTGAGCCTTTGTTAAATGCATTGCACATATTATCTCATTTAATTTCACTTATTCCTCACAACAATTTTAGAAAATAGTGCTATTGTTATCCCCACTACTCAAGTGTGGAAACTAAGGCACAGAGATGTACTATTCAGGATGTGGAGAAGCCATGATTCAAACCTGTTGACTAACAGCCCAAGCTAGGCATTTTTGTACTAAATACACAGCATTTTTATATAATATTATCTTCACCATACCTTACAAAATTGGTTTTATTATCTCAGTTTGAAAGAGGAGTAAGTTGAGGCCTAGCAAAGATAAATTATTTATCCAAGGTTACACAAAAGAAAGAATCAGAGCCAGGATTCAGGACAAAGTCTGAGTGGCATTGTAGCAGTTTGATATTGTTTATGAATTCCAAAAATAGATATTGGATTATGTTTGTAAACTGGCCTGTTCCTCTGGGCATATTAGATTATATTGGATTTGAGGTTTCACTTTTACTTGATTAAATAATGATTAAGGCTGTGATTGGGACACATCAGTAGGATGTTGAGTCCCTGCCCCCTTGGTGGAACTCACAGAGAAACTGTACCACAGAGAACAGAGGTTGGAGTTTTGATATTGGAGCCCCAAGAAGTAAACACACTGAGAAGCAGATACATGAGGAAAGACAGAAGTCTCCATTAGACATGGCAGGAGCTCCAGGAATAGAGATAAGCCATTCACCTGATAGTCTACAGCTGGCCTTGTGGAGCAAGCAGAGCAACTGAGCCCAGAAAGAAATGAGCCCCGGGAAGAGAAGAACCCAGGAAGCCTGAATCTTTGCAGACATTGGCAGCCATCTTGCTCCAACACGTGGCAACAGACTTTGGTGAGGGAAGTAATTTATGCTTTATGGCCTAGTAACTGTAAGCTTCTACCCCAAATAAATACTCTTTATAAAAGCCAACAGATGTCTGGTATTTTGCATCAGCTCCCCTTTGGCTGACTAACACAGGCATCAAAGCCCATTCTCTTTCTATTACACCACTGAGGTCAGAATGCAGATAGAGGGAGGGGCCATGCAGACTGAGTTTCATTCCATTTCTAGGCCTCTGATATATCATTGGTTGATCTGTTAGCTCTGGGACCAGGTGGCCACTGTAATCATTGCTATTTTTCATTCAGCTTTGAAGACAATGGAATTTCTGTTGGATAGTTATTCACCAGGTTCCCCCAGCATGTCACTATAGCTTTTTCTTTTCTTTTCTTTTCTTTTTAAACACTGATAACAAACTGGCTAGGCATGAATTCTTAGCCCATCAGCCAGGGTTGGATCAGTCTTGTTCAGTCTTAAAGGAAGAACTGAAACCAGTGGCATGGATGCTAATTCTTTAAATGAGTAAATGGTTTGTGTGTAGTAAGAATTATAATGGAGAGTGCAGTCCACAAATATACCTCAGAAATTCCTGAAAGTCAAGGCCAGCCACCGGGAATCTTATTTATTTAAGGACCTCCTGAGCCTCTGAGAGAGAATACTAAGGGGATATCAAGACTAACCAGGGCACTGGAATTGACTTGAACAAAGATGGAGAGAGGGAGACTAGCACTGCTCTGAGTAGATCTGAAGACTGGGGGAAGACGCCATTTCTGTCTGTCCCCACACTTGGCTCTTTTACTAGACTGGCCTACCCACTCATTATGGCCCTCCTGGCCCCTCAAAGGCTAGCTGGCCCATCAGGGAATTCCTCAACACCCAGCCCTGTCTTTTCTCCCTCCTGATTTAGCCTGGGAGATTGCTGGTATATCTAGAATTTATATCTAGCAGCTGGATAGTGCTGGAGTCTTATGGTGAGACAAGATGGAGGCATACAACTTCCTGAACTACACCAATCCAGAGCCAGGAACCTGGAAAACCAAGGCTACTTTTGGGCCATGGAGCCATAGTCCCACATTCATCCATCCAATCAACAGACATCTGTGGTTGGGAAAAAGCACTGAGGCCTCTGGAAGAGCCGGAGCACCTCCTTAATGCAGAGCCAGCTGAGCCACAGCTGCACGGAGCTGACATGGTGTCACAGAGGGTGAGCTCACCATGCTTTCAGGGTTGTCCAGGACCAAGACTGCCACGGCAGTAGCCCCCGGTGGTCCCAGAACTCCAGGAAAGGCAGGAGGAGAGGTTTCCATATAGACTACATTCTCTCACATGGAGAATCAGGAGAACGCAAAGGAGCATGGGAAGGGAAGCATCCCACTTTCCTTACAGGCACCCCCATGCATTCTATAGTTGGTAATCAGAGTGAGTCTTTTCTAAATATCTGCCTGATCATGTAACCCTTTGTCTGACTTCCAACTGTTCTTAGGATTAAGACTAAATTCATTACTATAGCTATGGGATATTGCAGGAGCCCTGCCTACTCTGTAGCTCCACTTCATTCTATTGCATCCCTTTCCATACTCTCTGGAGCTCAAAGTGGAATTGTTTCATAGCCTGTAAACTCCATATGAGCTAGGTTCATATATCTTTTCACTTATCATTTTATCCCCAGCACTTATTTGCCTGACATAGAAGATGCTCAATCAGTATTGATTCGTTATTTGGTTGAATGAATAAATGAATGAATAATTGAAGAACCAATATACCAGTAACAAAGCTCGGTGGACGCTGGAGCAAATCACTTCTGCAATTGCAGCCCAAGCCTTTATTTTCCCAATGGTTGTGATAGTGTAGGGAGAGATAGTCCAGTTCAGATTCCAATGTTAAAGGAGTTTACTAGCAAGAAGGACTTCCCTGAAAACCTACTAAGCAGACAGATCAACAGAAGCAAGTTTTACTGGTTCAAATGGTTTTTAGAAAGGGGTGAGAAATAAGTCAATGAATGAATGTAAAAAATGAAATTCCACTGATCATGTAGCCTTAAATTTACTTGAGAAGAACACAGACAACATGATGTTTTAGTTCCCTCCCTTTTGCAGTGCTGGTACAACCACAGGGCAAGAAAATGAGGAGTTAGTCCTTAGAGAAATACTTCTGCCCTGCTATATCTTACATTGGTTTTATGAGTCAGACTTGGTCAAGGCTCACCGCCAAGCTTTATCAGGCCACAACCCTGAATGGAGGAAAAGCTTATCTCATGTCTGCCAGGACTGGATATGTGGCCATCTTCATTTTGGTTCTTTCCTATCATGGGAGCCTTTACAACCTAGTTTCACTTTGGATGGAGTTTGAACATGAGGGCATGTGAAAGGGCAGGAAGCCAAGTGAGTCACAGCTGGTGAGGACTAATTAAAAGCAACCCAGGGTGTTCCTGTCTGAAAAGGAAAGTAATTCTCAGACAAGAAAGGGCAGAAAACTGGCACTAGTTTAAAGAGGGGAGGGACTGAACTAACAGCACATGTGAATTGAGCTCATGTTGGTGACAAGACCAATGATCTTGCTAAAGCAAACTCATCCAAAACCATGTGCACGCCTCCTTTAGCTGTAGAATTTAAAGCTTAAGTATGAGAGTGATGTGGCTTATAAGGAAGCAGGTCTTTGCTGTATTTTCCAGGCCTTGTTCACTGTTGGCAACACATTAACTATCCGGTCTTTGCTCAAATACCCAGCCAGATGAATGACCGTTATTTAAAAGGCGTGCCATGGAAGCCCTAGACTTTGTGTGACAGACTGGAAGGCTTAACACACATTCCAGGAGTTTTGCTCTTGACTAAGCTCACTCTCTTCACAGGAGTAGGCAGTTTAATTTCAACACAAGATTTTCACATTTATTATCTTAAGCTGCTACTGTCTCCTACTCACTAAGAAGTTCTGCTATTTGAAAAGGAGTTTATTTTGAATGTTTCCACACTTTTACAGTCAATCTTAATTATCCAGGGATAAATTACTCCTTTTCTAAGCATACCCATGGTAAAAACAATAAAAGTTTATTTTTGAACAAAGAATAGAATAATAGTAAAAAAAAAAATCAACATATTAGAAGTAGAAGAGAGAATTGTTTGAAATTACATGGTAACCTACTGATGCCAAATTTTTTCTACTCAGATATGGGAGATCAGGGAGTCCTGCCTTGCTAGATGGGCTTGCAACTGCTGAAGCAAAAATAAAGGCCAACGTCGATGGCTGTGAAGTCCAGTACTCTGACTCAGGGCCTAGAGCCGTACCTCTCACACAGGCTATTCATGAGAATAACCTGGGCAGCCTTTCAAACTCCAGTACTCAAGCTCTATCCCCCAGAGATTCCGATTTCATTCCTCTGGGGTAGGGCCTAGGCATTAGTCTTACTTAAATGCTCCTCTGGTGATTTCATTGTGAGCTAGGATTGAGATGCCCTGGGCCAAGGCAGGAAGATGCAGATGAGGAAGGTAAGACAGAGAGAACATGCAGCCCGGCATAAATTCTCCAGTCAGCTCAGAAACCAGCAAGAGCAGCAAACCACGGTTACAGTTAAATTTTTCATCAAGCAATTTTCGTAATGTTCAGTGTTCGTCAAACTATTGTACTTATATCATCTGTACAGTTCTGGATGATGTCTCCAAATATTGGATGCACTTTTAACTGCTGAGTTTACATTAAATCCAGTTCAGGATAGCCATATTTTGTATTATTCACAACCTCTTCTCATCATCACCCTAGTGAATTGAAAGGTGACTCCAGCATGTTCACGTCACTTACTTTAATTCCTTGAGAGCCATGGCCAGGAGGGCCAGGAGGGCCAGGAAAGCCTTTCTGTCCAATGTTACCCTGTTGGAAGATGGGGAGAAGTTGAAGAGAAAGCTCAAGAGGATTTAGGAAGCAATAACCTAAGTATGACTTACTCTCAGCTTTGTTCCTACTTCAGTCTGATCAGGACCTTCGCCCACACTCCCTATGAGCTAATCATGTTTTAAATAAAGCAGTGTTTTTCAAATATTTTTAAGCCACAGAACAAATCAACCCTTTGAAAATAAAATCTTACATATAATCCAACTACAATCGAAGAGGTAAGGCAGAGCTGCTTGGTGTAAGCAGAAGTGGAGGCCCAGGAGCCTCATCAGCTTGGGCTGCCCTATCACCAACCATGATGCGAGACCAGGGCTCCACAGCACCAAGTCTGAAAACCACTGACACACAATTCTTCATAGGATTTAATATGTTGCTCCATTTAAATAGCAAATTTTATGCAAATTCGCTGGGGTTGGGTTTAAAGATTTAGTGGATATTGATGTGGATCGGTCTGGTTAGAATTTTTAAGAGTATCTGTAGATGCCATAGGTTAATGTAGAATTCCCCAGTAAGTGTTCTTTACAATGTAACTTTTGACTTCTGTGGTCAAATAAGATTGGAAAATATTCTACACTCCAGTCTGTACCTCCCGTTGGAGATCCTAGTGCACATTACTACATTAAAGGCTCTGAGAAGTTCTACAACAGAGAAATGACTTTAACTTTATTTAACCAAGAAGTTCCCAAGTTAACATTTGATGGAATAAGCTTTAGGGCGAGTTAGTCTTTTTTTCTTTCCAGTATTGAAACAAAGCTTTATTTTTTTTCTGATTATAAGTAAAATATCTGCTCAATGAAAAAAAAATCAGAAATGAAGATGCCAATAAATAAATAAAATATACCCATTTTCTCATCATCCAGTGATAACTACTACTAAAATTTTGAGGGATTTCCATTCACATAAAGTGATCTATAAGGTTAAAAATAGCCTACTGCCAAAATGGACCAAAAAAAAAGGTAAACTGAGAATCTTGGTAATTCTAGGACCTTTAGTAAAATCCTTTCCTCTTTGATAATGTGGTACTAATTCACTTCTATACATTTGGGTGCAAATAATCCTATTTGGGTTTGGAATTTGTGATGGATGGTTCATTGACACCTGTTTTTCTCATGAACATGCCTGACACTTCTTTACCTTACTTTTCAAACAAACCAAAGAAATATTTGTTGAACTTAAACAATTAAAACAGAAGGCTTCTCTATCTTAGCACTATTGACATTTTGAGCTGGATAATTCTTTGTTATGGGATGCTGTCCTGTGCATGGTAAGATGTTTAGCAGTATCCATGGCCTCTACCCCACTTCCCCAATGGTGACACCCAAAAATGTCTCCAGGGAGGGAAGGGCAAAATCACCCTCAAAGAGAAACACTGGATTAAAAGAATAAAAGGATTAATAATCACTAAATTGAACATGGTAAAAGGAAGAAAAATAGAAATGAGAGCAGAGGGGAACAAAGGAAATTCCCCTTACCTTCTGTGGGGACAATAAAACCAGACCCTTGCACCACTGCCCTGACAGAGTAGACTAACATATGGCAGGATCGATACATTAGCTGGTGACCTGTTCAAGGGCCACCGCGGGCACCTCTGATCATTACAAAGATGTGCTTTGTAATGATGACCCAGCCTCGAAGAAACCTGGCAATATTTTAGACACTTTGCAACTACTTTTAAAAGAAAGACCAAGCTTCTCATTTCTTTTCAGGAAACTGATAGCTTCATAAATTTCATAAATTTTCTATTGTACTAAAGGGACACATGATATGACAAAATTAGGCTTTTTTCCCAGCAATCAAGGGAAAATAAGTCAGCACCCAAATGAACACTCATTGTGATATTAATATTGGCTTGGTTGTCACTTGGTGGTATCTGACCCTTGCACAGAGCACAGATCTGAGGACTCACCTTTGGCCCTTGGGTTCCTATTCCCCGAGGCCCAGAGGGGCCAGGGGGTCCTCTGGCACCAGGCTCTCCCTGAAAAGATACAGCGAATGACAAAAAATTTTAACTTTATGTTGTGTAATATTTCATATTAAAATATATTTGCAAAAATATATTTTAAATAAAAAATGTTGAATTTGACTAAGATATTAATGAGTGATTTTCTTCCATATCCCTTTCTTATACTTGACACTGTGCTATCTCCCTTTGTTTTAATTTTTTTTACTGCCACTTAAGCAATCTTCAAACCACTTGATATGGGTCCATTTCAAATCAACCAAATCAATTCACTTCTTGGAAACTGTGATGGCTAATTTCCTGTGTCACCTTGGCTAGGTTATGATGTATAGCTGTTTGGTCAAGCAAGCACTGGCCTGATTGTCACTGTGAGGATATTTCCTGGATTTAGTCAGTTGATTGCATCTGTAGCTGGTCACATCTACAATCAACAGAGGAGATTGCCTCTAGCAATGAGAAGTTTCCTCATCCAGCCATTTGAGAGTTCTTAAAGGGGGAACTCAGAATTGTAGCTCACAGAAAGAATTTCCATCTCTATTTCAGCCAGGCCAGTCAGCTTCTCCTGGGGAATTCATCGAAACTGTCATCAGAGTTCCCAAATTGCAGCCTGTCCTAAGGAATTCGTACTTGTCAATCCCCGTGGTTGTGTGAGCCAATTCCTATAACAAATATCCTGCCAGTTCTGTTTTTCTGGAGAACCCTGACGAATACAGCAACCCTAATTTTTTTTTCATAATTCCACTCTCTGGAATTTGTAAAAATAGTTACCACCTTTGAGAATTTCATCCCCAAACAGAGAGGAGCTAGGAAAGGAAAAGAGAAGATACAAGAAAAAAAAAGCAACTCTTAAGAGAGAGAACCACATCCTGAACTAGGTTGTTTTTGTTAATTTATGCAACAAAGAATATGCTATTGTGTTAGGGATTGGCTCTATGATATTTCTGCCACTAGAGGGGCAGGGTAAGCTCTATTATGGTTTTTTGGTTTCTCCAAGGCATGACAATTTCATAGCAGGGAATTACTGCCAGAAAAGTGGTAGGACTTGATTAGGGTAGGTCACCCCCTGTGGTTAGACCTATCTGAGATGTGGAAGATGGGAAGAGGCAGAGAAATAAAAGCTTTATTAATCACCTTCCATGTGTCCAACCCTGGATAGGTATGTTCGTATATGTTATTTGATACAATTGAATACTCAAAACGATCCTGCATTACAATGATGAGTAATTTACTTAACTTCTCTGAACGTCAGTAAATTCACCAGATATACAGAAAACTGTAGTTACATTTCAAGGGGATAGGAATGAAGTGAGACCACCAATGCAAGGTGGTATATAGGAATCCTATATTTTATGCATGATTGTTCTATAAACTCACAACTTCTCTAATAAAGAAAAATTTTTCATTGGCTAATATCAGCCTATACATTTTTAAATTCCTTATACATTTTTAACTTAAGAATGATAAAGTTTATGAACACTGAGAATTTTTACTGCGATTGCTTTGACTCTGTTGATATTTTAGGGGAAACTTGACCTCATTAAAATACTGAATTTCTAATCAGTGAAAAAAAAGAATGAAGCTAGATTCCATTTCCAAAAAATGTCAGGAAGAGGCAAATCTATAGAGAAAGAGAGTAGATTACTGGTCGCCTGGGGCCAGGGAGAGGAATGGGGACTAACTGTAAATGGGCATGAGGGCTTTCACTGTGGTGATAAAAATGTTTTAAAGCTGATTTATAGTGATAGTTGCACAACTTGGTGAATTTACTTTAAAAATCATTGAATTATATATTTGAAATGGGTGAATTCTATGATATGTAAAATACACCTGAATAAAGTTATAAAGAAAACAAAACAGAAGAGAGGTGGGGCAGGCTCTTAACCCAGATCTCCCTGCTCTCTCCCCTAGGTCCAGTTTTGCCCATGTCCTTTAATGAGCAGAACACCTTGCAATGTCAAAAGTACAAAAGTCATGCATTATAAGAAATAGTAAAATTGTTTATTTAGAAAAACAGCCCATCTTTTAATTAACTTGACTTCCTGCTTACAAATTCTAAAATATCTCTAGTTATAAAAAACTGAAAAGAATGGGGAAAACTTTTTTTTTTAAGACCTTACCTGATATTTTCTTTTTTAAAAAATTATTTTATTTTATTTTTAAAGAAGTTTTAGATAACATAAATGTTACATAAAAAATATAAGGGATTTCCATAAGCCTCCCCCGCCTCCCTGCATACTTTCCCACATCAACAACATCCCTCATTAGTGTGGTACATTTGTTACAACTGATGAACACATATTGAAGCATTGCTACTAACCGTGATATATAGTTTACATTATAGTTTATACTCTGTCCTGAACAATTTTGTAGGTTATGACAAAATATATAATAGCCTGTATCCATCATTGAAATGTCATGCAGGATAATTCCAATGTCCTGAAAATGCCTCCATGTTACACTTATTCTTCCCTCCCCCTCCCCTCAGAACCTCTGGTGACCACTGCCTTTGTATCAATGATACAAGGTCTTCCATTGCTAGAATAATAATAAGTCTATAATAGAATAATATTAAATCTACTTTAGGGGAAAATTCTTAAGAACTATGCTTTATTACTGACAATTCTTTTAATCTCTACTTTCATAATTATGTATTTCTCTTTTGCTTACAGGCCACTTTTGTGATTCCAGTGTCCTGTCTTTATCTGTTCCATTTAGTACTTAACTACTTTTGAGAATACAGGTTAATTATGTCTTTAACGCCTCTCCCCTGCTGACTCCCAACTCTTGAGTGACTCAGGTTTTTCCCAGCTTAAATAATCACTCCTACCGGCAAGAGCTCCAAGTAGAAAACAGAATTATATACATTTCTATTACTTCTCCTTGCTTGAGTGTCTCTGAAGTACCTTTAAAGGGAGTGTCCCTAAGTTCACCATGTGAGGACCTCCAACTACACCTGACTGACCCACACCCATGCTAATTCTTAAAAGGCACATGTCTTTTCCCTTCCATTTTAACACCCTCCAACAAAGCAGGACACAGTTAAACAAAGTTAAACAGGTTTGACCCAGAATCATTAAATGTTTTATCAAAAATAATCTTATTTGCTCAACACCCTCAATCTCACCCCAGATACGATGGCTCCCATTCTTTGTTTCTGCTCACCTCATGGTGATGGGAAGAGGTTAGAAAGGATCTGGCCAGACACCGTGTGCCTCCTGATGTGCTACGATAGGAAATGCACAACCCCACTTATGAAGTATCCTGGCCAGAAAAACTGAGCTTGAATCTGAACAAGGCTCTAGATCTATGCACCAGGTTACAAAACATACAGAGGATGGAGGAACATCGTAAACAACACGACGAGGAAGTATTAAGAAAAATCCTCATGGACAAATAACCCACGCACAAACAGTGAAGCACAAAGTAAAAACAAGGGAGGAAAACTTTTGGTTAATAGAGATTTAAGAGACACCTCAATCAAATGCAATTTGTGAACAGTGTTTGGAAACTGACTCAAACAATTGTAGCAAATTTAAAAGACATGTGTGTGTGTGTGTATATATATATATATATATATATATATAGAGAGAGAGAGAGAGAGAGAGAGAGAGAGAGAGAGAGAGAGAGAGAGAGAGTTTGAAGTACCAGGCGCCAGGAATTGAACTCAGGACCTCGCATGTGGGAAGCCAGTGCTCAACCACTGAGCCACATCGGCTCCCTGAGTTGGTTTTTTCATTTGTTTGCTTGTGGTTTTTTTTTTGTTTTTAGGAGGCACCGGTAACCAAACCCGGGACTCTCATGTGGGAAGCAGGCTCTCAATCGCTTGAGCCACATCCACTCCCGGGGTGGGTGTTATATTTGAGGGACAAATAGTAAAGCTTTACAGGGATGATGTCTGAGATTTGCTTCAGAATAATCCAGTTGTGGGAGGGAGACAAGTCATGAGGAATAAGAGAAAACAAGATTGACCAATCAAAACAAGATTGTTGAAGAAGTGTGATGGATAAATGGGAGTTCACTATACTATTGTTCCTACTTTTGTATATGCCCAATGATTTCCATAATAAAATGTTTTTTATAACATAAGAATATATTAACAAAACCTCACAAAAATCTCACCAGTGAGAGTGAGGAAATGATGCTATGAGGTTTACCCTTAAGGAGAGGAATACAAGATTTAAAGAATGGAAAGGTGGGCAAAGTAGAGGAGCACACAAATAGATTCAACGTCATTAGTAAAATTTGTGTGTTTCATATATTCTTGGTATGTTCCAAATCTTACAGGATATTTTTAAATTAAGAATTTAGAGAGAAGGCAGAAGACTTATTTTTTTTATAAAGAAGGACTTCTATTTAAAAAGAATTTGATGTGCTACTTTTTAATCGTGATATTTTTCTTGTGATGATTTTAGTTACCATGTCCTTTTCGATTAATTAGTATTAATCATACTAACACACACATATGAACATACACCAGCTGAGAAAGCAAGTGAGCACAACTGTTGAAATAGACTTGAGTTTACTTTAGTCCAGGCTTGTCAATGCTCTTCATTTTCTCCTTCATGTTCTCTTTTATTCAGTTTCCCCAAACCTTCACCATTTAGGAGTGTCTGAAAGCTAAATGCAATAGGAGAGCTGATCCCGAGGACATCTTATTGTCCTTTCCATTTTTGAGCCTTGGCCAATGAGCTTTAAGGATGTGATCCCATGTCAGATGCCATATTGCTGTATTGACCTTGAACAAATCATCCATCATTCTCCATATAGTTGTTGACATATGACTATATTTTATCTGTCAAAATAATCTATGCATCTTTCAATCTATGTGAATATAATATAACACATATTCCTGTTAATCTGATAAACTTTAAATCAAATCTTATCTTCACATATTTTGCAGATATTAGAGTTGGTCTACCACACAGTTAGGATTGTTCCTCAGTGTATATGCACCATACTTTCAATAGATGGAACTATCAGACGCTACACGTAGCTGTGTGAATCCACAGAGACAGGGTCTGTCCACTAGGGTGGGGGCACTGAAAATGCATCACACCTTTTGTTGTTCCATGGGCCATGTGTCCATGCCAGGCCACCATGCCTGATGAATGGGAGCAAGGGATTGTGGCCAGGACTCACTTCACCACCTGGTGACACCAGTTTTGCCATAAAGTAGAACCATCAACTTAAGAAGAAGTGCTTTTATACATGGTATGCAGTTTTATTGGCAGTGGATAGAGTAACATTCACAAATAAAAATAATTACTATAGATATTTGCATAGCTGGACCTAGCTTCCCACACAGGAGCTGAGGGTTGTTGAAGCCTGAAGAGGGAGCTCTTGCACTAGGAGACAATGAACAGGACTGAAAGCAAACTCTAGTGGCCATTTTTAACTACATCCATTTCCTAAAATTGCGCACAACCTAAGCCCTGCCCCTACCTCCAGCCCCGACTCTTTCAAAACAGTATAGCTATTTAAATGGTCTACTGTTTCCTCTTGGCCCATAAAGGGACTTCTAGACAGGAAATACTCCTTTCAATTTCATGGGAAATGGCCAAGTTTAGGTCTAGCTGCAGAACTTGAACATGTGAACTTAACAAATGATGCAGTGAAGGTTTTACTTAGACCATAATCTTGCAAAGCAGCTCATTTTAACCCCTTTAAAAACATACATAAAAAAAAGATTACATAAATAAATAAATAAAAACATACATAATATTATAATGAACATAGCAATCATTCATTCAACCCTTCACTTTTTTAAAAAAGAAAAATGAGAGGACATTCACACTATCACATTCATTAATTTTCTCATTAGTAAATCTTTGCTTTGGCTAATGTTAAAACCATTAAAATTAACAACATAATAAAAAATTAACATTTGTTAGGTTTATTATGTGGCAGGTACTTTTCTTTCATTATCTTATTTGATCCTATCAACATCAAGTTACTCCATTTTATGGATAAGGAAATTGAGGTGAGAGAGGAGACAGGACTTGTCAAAGACTACCTCGCCTGAAGCAATTCAAATCCAGGTCTATCCAGAGCCCACCTTGCATCTCAATGTTGGACAAGACTACTTGTAAGATGCTAACTTCATAGATTTTCATCCAGCTGCCATTTAATGGAAAGACAAGTGGCTCTGAAAGTCACTTACTTATGTTGAGTCAATTGCATTCTTTCAAGGAGAAGAAAGCAAGCTTCCTGGGTTATGAGTCCTCACATTCCCACATGACCTGAACAAGCACCCAACTTGTCTAAAGCTTCCCTTTTCCACCTTTCTCCCTGCATTGCCATTCCTCAGTTTTGTGGTTTATCCCAGTGTTTTAATTGGTCTCATTCCAGAGCTACTACCTACACAAACGCTTAAACTCTCTTTTCACCCATCCATCCTAAAATGTACTTGATTTGGCAGAGTAATGCATACCATTGTTGCCAGATTTCCTCTAGGTTCTTGGCTATGTTACATAAAAGAATTTAAGAGCATGCCAGTTTAGTTAGGACAGTAGTTTATTAAGGAAATGAGAGAAGAGAATAGAAATGGGAGAAAATAACAATTATGGGTCCCAGGTATACTTGCAGGTTGGTCCTGGCAGAGAGAGGAAAAAGGGCGATTTTGTCCCTGCACTTGCTTTTTAAACCATTCATTGTTTCTCCCACTTGCTAATGTTTGGGGGAGGGGTTGCAGTTATTTGCTGTTTTGATTGATTACCCCACCCATCAATCCCCAGGGGGGCCCCAATGATAAGGCCCCTTGAGAATATCCGGGGCTTTTCCTTGATCCCAGACCATCAAGGAAAATTCTCGCGGGTTCTTCCAGCAGCTTTCTGGGGAACGGGGGTCTTTCTCTCAGAGGATTTCCAGGTGGGATTCCAAGGCCACATGTTTCATGGCCATGGTTTTCTGCCAGGTCCCAGATTTGTCTTTTCATTCCCTAAACTAGCCTGCCTCACCATGACTATTGCTACTACAATGTTTTAGTAGTTTAGAATTCATAAACATGTTTCACACATATTACTTCACTTTTTCCTCAGAATAATTCCATGAAGTAGGTACTATTATCCCAAATCAGAGAGGAAGACACTAAGGCTCAGGGAGATTAAATGACTAGGTAAGGTCACATAGATGGTAAGTAGCAGAGGTTTCAAGGTGGAGTGAGGAGAAGGAAGCAACCTATTATACTTACACATTTACTAAATTTAAATACTACATTTGAGCAGATAGTCCTCTTAAAGAAAACACAACACATTAGACTATCCCCTCCCCCCCAACTCACACATAAGGCTTTAATCACTATCTCTGTCTTTGTTCGTGTCAATTAAGTCCCTGCCACTCTTTGAGAGGACCACGGAAGCAGGTTATAGTAGTTCTAGAAGTGATTTCATGCTTTTCTACTTTGGGGATAATAAAAAAGCAAATTGAATTCACTGTGGAAAGAATGAGCCTTTTACAAATTTTCCAAGGAACAGTACTCTGAAGATTCTAACAAATGATGATACCAAGGAATGACTGACTTTTAGAATAAGGTAGAAGTCAAAGTGATGGTCAGCAGCTGTTTAATGTTTCTTTCTGGCTTTTAAGTTAAATTAAGATATAACTACTAAGGCTCCAAATACCACAAACATGGTTTAGTAACTCTTGACTACCTCATTTATGGTTGCCAGAATGTCAATAGAAATATTAAAGCCTTTATTCTAAGCT
Organism: Cabassous unicinctus; assembly: GCA_029593785.1. Taxonomy (NCBI): domain Eukaryota; kingdom Metazoa; phylum Chordata; class Mammalia; order Cingulata; family Chlamyphoridae; genus Cabassous; species Cabassous unicinctus. Next base: position 120,023 of record JAQZBX010000296.1, read on the forward strand.
TATGGACTGACAGCCCTCCCAGACACTGACAGTGTGTATGGATCATTCATTGTCATTATCAAATCGCTCAGACTCTCCTCACTGACACTTTTTAACATGAAAAGGGAGACAGTAATAATTAGCAGCATGATTACCATGGGGATGAGGAAATAATCAAGAAGATGCTAGAAAACAAATTACTCAAATTACTGTAACATTTCCTTTCAGATGTTTTTCCAGCTTTAAATTTCAAAATATTTAAAATAATTTCAATTCTTCAAATCAATTTATCTCCTAGAACTTTAATACTGACCCACCAAAATAGCAGTATCTCATAGTCCACGGTAATTTAAAAACTTGCTTTACTACTTAGGGAGATTTGTTGTTGATAATTTCTTCCTTTTCTCAAAATCACCTCATCAAAGATAAGCAATGATTCCCCTGTGCCAAAAGAAAGAATATTTCACTGGAGAGGGAGAGTTTTTTCTTATCTGGAAGATAGAAACACTGAAAGAACCCCTAAAGATGGGGAGAAAAGCAGGTTCTCTTGTGCTGATATTCAACGTAATTTTCCACTGGGGGAAATTCCCTCCAGTCTGCATGATTAGAAATACAAATGTGTCGATGGTTATGTGGGAGGTGAAAGTCAAGGGGATTTGGTGTGTGCATCCAAAGCTGAAGGGAAGGTATGTATGCCCTCCTGGGAAGAGAAATGCAGAGCTAGGAAAATAGCCAGGAGAGGAGAGAGGAAAGCACTGCTGAAAGGGATAGGACAGACGGGAGCCC